>JZLH01S0419439.1:0-18883 GCA_001188425.1 Eucidaris tribuloides
TAAAAAATAAATGAAAAAAAAAATTAAATTGAAGAAAAAATGAATGAATGAATAAATTAAAAAAAAAAAATGATTAAAAAAAAAAAAAAAAATGATAAATGAAAAAAAAAAATGTAAAATAAATAATAAAATAAAAAAAATAAAAAAAATAAAAATAAAAATGAAATAAAAAAAAAAAAAAATGACAATGAATAATGAATAAAAAGTAAAAAAATGAATGAAAAAAATGAATAAAATGAAAAAAAAATATAAAAATTGATAAAATGAAAAAAATTAAAAAAAATTAAAAAATAAATGAAATAATTGAAAATGAAATTAAAATGCAATATTTGAAAAAAAAAAAAAAATAAATAAATGAAAAATTTAATAAATTAATGAAAATGAAAAAAATAAAATGTTGAAAAAAAAAAAAAAAAATTAAAATAAAAAAAATAAATGAAATGAAAATAAAAAAAAAAAAAAAAAAAAAAATGAATAAAATAAAAAAAATGAAAAAAAAAAATGAAAATGAAATGATAATAAAAAAAATTGCGAAATTGAATAAAAAAAATAAAAAAAAAAAAAATTAAAATGAAAATTGAAAAAAAAAAAAAATGAAATGAAAAAAAAATAAAAAAAAAAAAAAAAAAAAAATAAAAAATGATGAAAAAAAAAAAAAAAATGAAAAAAAAAAAAAAATAAAAAAAAAAAAAAAAAATGAAAAATAAAAAATGAAAAAAAAATGAAATGAACACAACAACACATCTCAAAATAATAAAAAAAAAAAAAATAAATAAAATAAAAAAAAATTGAAAATGAAGAATGAAAAAAAAAACAAAAAAATAAATGTGATGAAAAAAATAAAAAAAAAATAAAAAAAATAAAAAAATATGAAAAAAAATATAAAAAAAAAAAATGAAAAAAAAATAAATGAAATGAAAAAATAAAAAAAAAAAAAATATGAATTGAATGAAAAAAAAAAAAAAAAAAACAAAAAAAAAATAAAATGATAAAATATGAAAAACAAAAAAAAAAACAAAAAAATAAATGTAAAAAAAATATATAAAAAAAAAATGAAATGAAAATAAATGAAAAAATAAAAAAAAAAAAAAAATGTTGATGTAAAAAAACAAAAAAAAAAATAATAATGAAATAAATAAAATAAATAAAAATAAAAAAAATGAAAAAAAAATAATGAAATAAAAAAAATAAAAAACTTGAATATAATAAAAAATGATTGAATTGAAAAAAAAAGAAAAATAAATGAAACAAAACCACCAAAAAAATGATTGAATCAACGCATGCAACACATATGGTTATAAAAGACTTTACGGAAATTAACTGTGTATATAACTCCTATTTGGAGAAAAAATGATGATACTTTCCAGAATACAAAGTGTAATTAAGATCATCATTTCACTTATTTAGCCCATATGGTAAATGGATAATGGTAAAATATTGAACGAAATGTTTCAGGGAAGGTCCGAAACCTTTTTATCTGTCATATAACAAACAACAACTAACACAGCAATCTAGTGAAAAGGATAATATAGAGAATTTTAATAAAATCCTGCACTTGAACAGAGCGCACGTATGAACTCTTACAAAATGCGGGAGATAATTCATTGAACAATTAACAGCATTTTTTACCCTTTGAGGTGCTTATTATAAAAAATAAGTCGACATAAGTCTCGGGAAGGAACCCAGAAATTTTTCAATATAAAATACTACACACCCGACAATCGCCTTTGTTACTGCAGAAGGTTACATGACTGAATAGCGCGGCAATAAGAAAATGCTTATATGCAACACACATATCCCAAACATAAAATGGGCTTTCAAATTTTTAAAGCTCCACCGAATGTAATTAATTTTTTTTTTTAATGTTTATTTCTCAGCCTATATATATCCGGGTTGGGCTTATTGCAACTGACGTGACATTTAGATAAAGGTGTGGAATATGCTATGTGATAACTAGTAATATCAGAAATTGTCTAAAAGTGTCGTTAAAATGGTTACTGTGATTTGTATCATATTTTTTCGTTTGTGTATAATTACCCTATTCATTGTGCACTTGAGAGTAACATATGCGATCTTAAATCCACATAACACAGAACCGATTCTTTCAATCATTGCTAAGTTTAGTAAATATCTTAATGGTACGCACATTGATTTTAATTTGCACAAATGTAAATGAAAACAAATAAAAATGAATAAAAAAAATAAAATAAAAAAAAATTAAAAAAAATGATGTGAAATGAAAAACCATGGAAATTTGAAGAAAATATAATGACCCAAGGTATTGTAACAAGAAGACAATAATTATTCATTATATAAATAAGAAAGAAAAATGAAAAAATGAAATAGTGTCCGCTTTATATATCCTAATTTGATTTTTATGTTGTGAAGAATGACTTTTAATGCAAAAAAATGAAAGAAATTGTTATGAATTATACAATAACGAGTTGTAAAAAAAAAAAAATAAAGAAAAAAAAGTTTAAATCCGAAAAAAAAATGTAGTTTAATACAACCAAATAATGTAGAATTTTACACAAGAAATGTCCCAAGAGAACTTAATAGATTTACTGAAAAATAAGATAAATGTAAAATGTTATTTCCCAAAACAACAGTTAGGATGAAAACAAAAATGAATAAAATGATGAAAAGAAAAAATTGAATGGAAAAGGATGATTGGAGAAATGATTAATGATATAAACCATTAAGTATTTAAAATTAAACCAAGATTTGAATAAGATCACTTAATGTAAAAAAACCAGATCTTTGCAAAGAATGAATATTAATGGAAAATGGAAAATATATGAAAAAAAAAACTAACTTGAATGAATTAATAAATAATATAGTTTTGATTGTAGAATAATGTAATTAATTTTTGATTATTCCACAGTAATGAAAAAAAAAAATAAAAAAAATAATAATAAAAAAATGAAAATAAAATTAAAAAAAAAAAAAAATAATGAAAAATGAAAAAAAAAAAAAAAAAACAAAAAATTGAAAAATAAAAAAAAAATAAAAAAAAAATGAAAAATAATGAAATGATGAAAAACAGTATAAAATGAAAGAAAAAAAAAAAAAATAAAAAATGAAAACAATATGATATATCTTTAATAAGTCAGTTTATAAATAAAAATAAAAAAAAAGATTGAGAAAATATGAATGAAAAATATGATAGATAATGATTAATTATAATTGGAAATTAGTAAGAATTATCAGTTTTTTGGAAATGAAAAAAAAAATAATAAATAAATGAAAATAAAAAAAAAAAATAAAAAAAAAAAAAATTGAAAAATTGAAAAAAATAAAAAAAAAAATAATGAAAATAAAAAAAAAAAAACAAAATGAATAAATTATTAAAAAAAAAAAAAAAAAAATGAATGATGAAAAAAAAAAAAAAAAAAAAAATAAATATAAAAATAAAAAAAAAAAAAAAAAATGAAAAAAAAAAATATAAAAAAAATAATGAATATTAGAAAATGTGAATGTTAAAATGAAATAAATGATGAAAGAAAAATTAATACATATTAAGTACATAAATAAGTATAATTGTTAATGAATTTAGATTATTACGCTGATGAAATTTGAAACAGTTAAAAGAAAAGAATATTTATTGAGAGGAATGAAAAGAGATTTCATCCAATGACCGGAAGAAATTTGTAATATATGAATCTATTATTAAGAATCATATAATTATATAAATTAGAGAAATTGAAGAGAAAAGTGGAGAGAAATGATAATAGGATGTGAAAAATAAAAGAATTTGAAAAATAAGAAAAAAAAAAAATGAATCAATTAATGAAAAAAAATAAAAAAAAAAAAAAAAAAAAAAAATGAAGAGAAAAAAAAAAAATGGAAAATAGAAAAATAAGAGAGAAATTATAATGAAAAAATATGAGATTAGAAAAAAGTGGATATAAAAACGAAAAAAATGTTTTGTATACAATGAAAAATAGTAACTAATTTATAAAAAAAAATATAAATGAATAAAAAAAAGTGAAAAAAATAGTAAAATAAAAATGAAAAATGAAAAAAATAAATGAGGATGAGAAAAATAAAAAAATGAAAAAATAAAAATATGGAAAAAGGTGGAAACACAGTTAACATGGTATGATGTATAGTAAAAAGCAGAAAATAAAAATGAAAAAAAATATAAAAATAACCAAAAAGAAAAGAAAAAAAAAAAGAAGGTTAAGGAAAAAAGAAAAATAAGAAAAATGAAATATGAAGAAAATAAAAAAAAATGAAAAAAAAAAAAACTGAAAACAAAAAAAAAAAAAAATGATAATGAAAAAAAAGAAGAAAAATAAAAAAAGAAAATAAATGAAGAGAGTAGAGAAGAAAAAATGGAAGTAAATTTATTTATGTTTAAAAAATCTAGAGAAAAAAAAAAAAAAATTGACAATTTAAAAAGAAAATATAAAAATAAAAATAAAAAAAAAAATTAAAAATGAAAATGTAATATGTGAAAACTAAAAAAAATATAACAAAAAAATGGAGTAGAAGAATGTAATGGAGAATAAAATTGAAAAAAATAAAAAAACAAAAATAAAATTGAAATGAAAAGTGGGAAAATGAAAAATGAGGGAAAACAAATTTTAATGAAAAATATGAATAGGGATGAAGAAACAAATAAAAAAATGAAATGGATAAAGGGAAATGTGATAAGAAAGTTGAAAAAAGAAGGAACTAAATATAAAACTGTAATGAATAAAATGTAAAAAATTAAAAAAAAAAAAAAAACGAAAAATGAAATTTGAGAAAAATTTTGTATTATATAAGTAAATTAAACAAAAAATGAAAAAAATGAAGGTCAATCCACAAAAATAAAATATGACATTTTAATATGTCAATAGAGTTTTATATTAATAAAATTTGGGAGTATTAATGTGAAAGAAAAAATGAATATGGAAAAAGAGATGATACGAGGGATGGAAATTAAAAAAAAAGAGGGTAGATCAATATATTTATGAATTAAAAAGGAAAATGTAATAAGAAAAAAAAAGAAAAAATTAAAAAATGAATGAAAAAAAAAAAAAAATAAAAAATGAAAAAAAAAAAAAAAAAAAAAAAAGAAATAAATGAAAAAAAATGATATTAAGAAAAAAATAATGAAATGAAATGAAAAAAAAAAAAAAATATAAATAAAAAAATGAATCATGAATGAAAAAAAAAAAGGTAAAAAAAATAAAAAAAAGTAATATATAAACAATAAAAAACATTTTGAATAAAAATGAATAGAGGAAAAGAAAAATTTGTGGTATTCAAAGAAGTGCAAAAAAGAAAGATGTAATAATAGAATGTACAAAATCGATGAAAAACAAATAATTAGGATATAGTGATAATTAAAATGGATATATAAAAAAGGAAGGTATAATTTATGATGAAATTATGCAATGTTATATGAATATATTTATGAAATTATTTAAATATAAATTGGTTTAAATAGAGAAGTATAATAAAAATTATATAAATTGAAACAATTGTAATTATTGTTGTTAATCAAGTTGAATGTGTCAGATAAAGAAAATTGGAATTGAAAAAAAAAAAAAATGAATATGAATAAAAAAAAAAAATGAATGAAAATGATTAAAAAATGAATTATATATGAGTTAAAAAGGAAACTAAAATGGAAAATAGGGGAAAAACAAACACTTAAATATAACATCGAATGAAAAAATGAAAAATAGGAATCTGCATAGTTTGAAAAAAATGGAAAAAAAAAAATATAAAAAACAAGAAATAAGAAGATTCTATATGATTTTAAATAAAATAATATATTGTGAGAAAGAATCCAAGAATTAATAAATTTAATAAATATGTAATAAATATATTGGTAATATGATATAATGATGTTTTTGTATGGGGCATTTTAAAGTGAAAAATGTAAGGTAGGTCTATGAGGGAAATAGTAGAATAAAATTTAGATGATAAAAACACAAAGAGTAAAATGTAAATATTTCTTAAAAAGATAATTTAAAAGTGAATGATATAAAAAATATGGATATATGAAAAGCGATTAAAATTAGATAATTTGGTGAATTTAATTATAAAAAGAACAAAGTATACTGATGAAAAATGAAAAATTAAAAAAAAATGAAATTGAAAAAAAAAAAAAAAAGGATATAATAATATATTTATATAAAGTGTTAAGCAAATCAATGTTTAGTGGTAGAAAAGTTAAGTGCAAAATAGTATAAATAAGAATATTGAAATATAGAATACAGAAATTTTATAAAGATGATAATGTTTTGAAAAAGTGAAGATAATAATTATAGATATATTATAGAGAAGGAGTAGATTCTTATATAAAAATTAATATTAATTGATTTAGATCTTTAATGATATAAGTTAAGATAATTAATTGAGAAAGAGATGTTGTAATTAAGTAAATAGCGTAAAAGATGTATATATAATATATAAGTTTATGAGGTTGATGAGAGAAATAAGAAATTAAAAAAAAAAAAAATTGTATTAAAAATAAAAAATGTATAAAAAAAAAAAAAAAAAAAAATTGAAAAAAATTGAAAAAAATGAAAATGCTAGAATAATATGAAAAAAAAAAACAAAAAAATGAAAAATAAAATAATAAATGAAAATTGAAATGAAAAAAAAGAAAAAAAAAAAAAAATGAATAAAAAAAAAAAAAAAGTGAGTAGATAATGATTAAAATATTTTAATGAGAGATTGTAAAAGAAAAAGAAGGATAGATAAGTTAAAAGACTATGTAATTTTTGATAAATTACAGAGATCGGAAAGAAAATAGAGATTTGGGTAATGAAAAAAAAAAAAAATAATAATTTGTATGATTTATTGTTGCAAATTATTGAATGAAAATGTGATAAAAAAAATGAAGAAAATAAGAAAAAGGACTAATGAATAAAATGGTATTTTGTACGTATTATGATTTATTGGCGATTTTTGAGGGTGTGAATGATGAAGGAAGCATGAGGGAAAAAATTGTATATGAAAAAAAAAATGTAAAATCAATAAATGAAAAATGAAAAAAATAAAAATCAAAATAAAAATGTGAAACAAAATAAAAAAATGAAATGTGAAAAAAAATATGAAAATGATGAAAAATGATAAAAAAAAAATGATAATGAAAAAAAAAAAGTTATATATGAGTTATAATATTTTGATTATTGTTGAATTGTTGAATGTATAGAAATGGAGTTATATATATATAGAAATAATAGGACTAAGATATAAAGTGTCTATGAATCTTGAATTTGTTGTGAAAATGGATATATTGGAATGAATGATATTTAATTTAGTTAAATAATTAAATAAGTTAAAATTTTTATATATTTACTTATATACTTGAGTAGTTTTATAAATTATAGATACTTAATTCTTTTGGAGAATTTATTTATATTATTATAATCAAATATTATATCATTTTTAAATAGTTGTAATGAAGTTTATGTTTAGTTATAGTTGTTTATATAAATTTATGTAAATGATAGTTTTATAGAAGATTGGAATAAAATTATTCAAATTGTATATATTATAATACCATTCTGTAAAAAGGTTAAATGATAATCTTGTGAAAACAAAGATGGTATATAATGATGAATTAAAGTGTTTAAAGTTATTGGAGAAAATTGGACATGTATATATAACAATTGAATTGGAATTATAAATTTTTGATTAGATATTTGAAGTGTTTAGGAAGAGGTTAGATTGGTGTTTGGAAGGAGTATTATTTTATATTAATTGGTATTGTTATATGAATATGTATATGAAAATGTCCTTATAATTTATTTTTTATATTAATTATTAATGAAGATAGTCTAGTGGAAATGGAAGAAGAGAGGGTGAAAGGGGAGAAGAGATTTTTCGAACTTTTTGTCATATTAATAGAATAAGGTTAATTAGTATAAGATAAATTCATAGGTCTTTAAGCATTTTCTTTATGGATTAAACGATGGATTATTAAAATTAGTTAATTAAAAATAGTAAGAATTGTAATTTTGGTGGTATGATTTGTTGTGATTGGATAATAGCTTTTGAATAAAAAATTAAATAATTAGGTAGTATTACAAATTAAGAAATGATGAAGTTGAAAGAAAATTATATATAGTATTATTATGATGAATGTATGTACTATTTAGTAAAGTAAAAGTATATGATTTTAGATCAAAGTGAATTTTGAAGAGGAAATATGGATAAAAGTAATGTGTTGAGTTTTGATAAGTAGGTGTGAGACTGAATGGTAATTATTGATAGTGGGAGAAGAGATGGATTAATTTATACAAGGTTATGGATGAAAAAATAAAAAAAATTGAAAAAAAAAAAAAAAAAATATTGATGAAAAATGAAATAAAAAATGAAAAAAAAAAAAATAATAAAAATATGAAAAAAAATGATAATAAAAAAAAAAAAAAAAAGAAAAATTGATGAAACCAAAAAAAAAAAATGAAAAAAATGAAAAAATTAAAAAAAATGATAAATTGAAAAAAAAATGCATTATAAAATAAAAAAAAAATAAAAATGATGAAAAAAAAAAAATGATAGAAAGAAGTGATTATGGCGTCTGATATCTATTCTTTTTGGCATTAACGTGATGCCAAAAACATATATTTTGGCCACAAAATCATCGAAAATGGCAAGGGGGATGCCATTTTTTATGATGGAAATACTAATTTCTGCGCCATTTTGAATTAATTACGAAAAAAATGGCCGCCATTTTTGTGAATTCGCTGTTGGCCCGCGTACTTTTCGTAATAGTTGGCCCAAAATTGGACTCTATCATGCCAATTTTCATGCTTTTATCACAATTTTGAACGATTTTTCAGTTATCTGCACTCCACTAGATGAAATCAACAGCTGTCAGGTTTGTAAGGACGTACAAAACACTGTTCTTCACGTGCTATAGTGTCTTTGATGTGTTCTATGCCGCCAACATCATAGAAAGAGCCGACAATGCATATACCTGACAAACTATTACGGATATTTCACTTATTTTTCAGTTTGAAAAGACGATTTTTCTCCCTAAAGGGTAAGAATAAAAAATTAAAATAATACAGTAAGAAAATATTTGTGCAAACTTTATTCAAAGTTGTATTTTCTGAGAAATGTTGGAAATCAGAGGATAGAGTCATTTGAGATGTGGGTATGGCGAAGAATGCTGCAGGTCAGCTGGAAAGACAGGAAGACTAATGCATGGATTCGCCAAAGAGTAGGGGTTACTGAAGAGGAAAGCCTGATTGTGCAACTGAGGAAGAGAAAAGTGTCAAAATACGGACATTGGAAACGGCGACCAGATAGTTTAGTGCAAACAACAGTAGGAGGAGAGGTAGAAGGGAAGGCCAGGCCAGGACGGAGGAAGACAGGTTGGATTGACACCCGGGGGCGGGGGGGGACACTCGACTTACAAAGTGATACCTATGTTCCACACCGAAATCGAAAATCGGGGGTATTGGAACGGGCTTGAGCGAAAAATGGGGGTCTCTGGAACTGGAGCTAAGGCTTCAGAAAACCTCAAAATGCTATGCTCTGTGACTGCACAGCGGCGAAGTTCCGGCGCGCCAACGGCTCGCCGTCCTGAAAAGGCAATGCTCTGGCTCGAACTGGAAAAATCAAATTTTTTTTGTGACTTCTGAAATTGAGATGCTCTGGAACGGAAATTTGGGTGAAAATGGGGGTCTCTACCGCGGCACATACGTATCACACAATTATACTAAGTGCCCCCCCCCCCGGGGATTGACAACATCAGGATGTGGACAGATGGTGGAATGGCTGTGGCAAGAGAGAACGCTATCAAGAGATTGCCGACGGTTCTTTGAGGACTATGGCAACACAGCAGCAGTTGGAAATCATTTACTTTTATGCCGGTTTTGACACTTTTGCGGCAAATAGATATTTATTATCTTCAAATATAGTTCTTTTTGATAAACTGTGTCAAAATAGTGCGCAGTTGGGTAAATTTTCATCAATATTTTATAAATTTTTGCCTAATTTCTTTTCGCATATCCCTTAAGTCTGAAGATTGTAAGCTCACCAATCTTTTGCGATATTGAGTACAGCTAAAAGAAATTATCATTATGAAAGCATTTCTTTTTTTCAAAGTGGCAAGTAATATACAATCAAACGGAATTCTATTGTCTGCGCAACTGAAAAAAAACCCTAATAAGCACGTGCATCACCAGCTTTCGAGTGGCGACTTCGAACATGGTTCAAAGAGAAGTGACTTCTTGTAACTCCATCCCTCATACGTCCTTGGAAACTCATTCAGTGGCGTGCTGCAAAGGGGGGGAGGGGGGGGCGGGGGGGGGGGCCTTGCTCCGCCCCCCCCCCCGAATGCCCCAAAAAATGGTATGGCAGTCGGGGGAAAACATTCATGGGGAAATGGGAGTGATTGTTGGGGAAATTATTTTTCTTTCCCCCCCCCCCCATTCCAAATTTCTGTGCACGCCACTGAACTGATTAGATTTTGGACGAAATCTGCCGGGGTCAAGGGTCAAATTTCAAAGTTTGCTTACATTGGTATAATCCAGATTTTAGTCATGGATATACTGTAAAAATATGAAACACTTTTATAAACCATTTTCTGTAATACGCTATAAACACTTGAACACGTTTAGTTAGAAATCCTGTGTGTCACTTATGATATCGAAGTGCGTGTTTATTTTTGTAACATTTTAAAAACATTTGAATACGTTCAATAATTATGAACTCTTAAATATGAAATATGAAATCATAGCAGTCGTACTGTTCTAGTGCTTGTTGCTCTTAACTGTAGATTATGATATTCCCTTTCTGCCGTATTCATTGACAAATATTTTGTAGTTGTATATTTAGAATTTACAAATAAACTGTTCTTGATAATACACACACATGCATATCAACAGAACTTTATTCAAACTTGCTTCTCTGATGGGCCACACCATAATCCCAACCATATGTCATAACGAGGGAGCAATTATGTGGAAACTCTTGTAATTCATGGAAACGTTTGCGTGAGTTCAAAAAATAAGCGTAACTCTGCTCGTTTGCTCGCTATTCGTTTGGATCACTATTTTTTGGGAGTAGTACATCGATCAATTTTCAAATTTACTCCGATATCTTTTGAATAGGGTGCGCTGATAAGAAAAACTATTTTAAAATGGTAATGAGACGATCCCCTTAGAAAAACATCAAGAGGTGACCCCCCCCCCCTCTCCGGGATCGCTGCCCATGTGTGTGGGTTATGGGTTTGGGAAAGTGTGGTAGCTGTTGTATAAGGTGAACCAAGTATACAGGAATGCATGTGAGTGTAGGGTTGTGTAGGTATCCTCCCTACTCAAAAGTATTGCAACATACACTATAACGAATACATTTTGAGTTCAAGGGGTCTTTCTGTAATGATGTCCCAATGAAGTTTATTAAAAAAAATCAATGAATATAATTTCTCCTTTCTTCCAGGCGGAGAGATTATCAAATGCAGGCGCACCCACGACAGAAGGGCTGGAACATAAAAATGTAACAGTTTTTCACCTTCCTATATGGGTGGGGCGTTAATTCACACACGCTTTGTAATTCGATTTCATATTTGCCGTCAAAGGGTTTTGATGGTTTGGAAAGACTTCCCGCAAACAAAAAATGCCCATATGTTCCTTTAAAGCTGTCTCAGAAAGAAGACACCACGCCGCGAAGAAGAAAGCGCCTCCTATCTTCATAAGACAGTGATATAGGAGAATAATGCTATACTCATTTAAGATGATGGTCTTCTCTCCACATTATTGCGTCAAATGTTCTGAAAAGTCACATGAAAGTAAATTTTTAGATATTTATAATAGTCAACGGCCTTTCAGAAAGAATGAGAAATAATAACTTGAAGAGGTCAAGTTGTCTAAGATATGGCGCGTATCCTCCTTACCACTGTCTTATGAAGATATGAGGCGTTTTCTTCTTCGCGGCGTGATGTCTTCTTTCTGAGACAGTTTCAAAGGAACATATGGACATTTTTTTTGTTTGTAGGAAGTCTATCCAAACCATCAAAACCCTTTGACGGCAAATATGAAATCGAATTACGATGCTAGTGTAAATTAACGCCCCACCCCTATAGGAAGGCGAAAAAAATGTTAAATTTTTATGTTCCAGCCCCTCTGTCGTGGGTGCGCCTGCATTTGATGATCTCTCCGCCTAGGAGAAGAAAGGATAAATAATATTCATTGATTTCTTTTCAAATAATTTGTTATTTTCCAATAATAAACGTCATTAGGACATCATTACAGAAAGGCCCCTTCAGCTCAAAATGTATGCGATAGTCTGTATGTTGCAATACTTTTGAGTAGGGAGGGTATATTGAGGAAAGGAGGGAGCGGTAGTATCTAAGTTTAAGTTTAAAAGATTCTATTCCATGTCCATTATAGTCTTATTTATTATTCAAACGTTCAAGGTAGATTTTTTATCTTAATTACACGCGTTAACATGGACTGTCCATGCATTTGCTTGTTTTTCTGTGTCCAGACATTCTGATGAAACGATTTACAGTGCCTTATCTGATTTCTGTCATAACGGTACGCAAGATAGAGCAATGTTTCATTAGTGTTTACCTCTTTGTACACAATTGTATATTTTTTTGTAAATTTATGTAAATTCATTAAATCCGGGATTAAATCGAAGATAATGAAGATCAATGAAAAACGTCTGGTGTGTTTTGTGTGGTTTTATCGTGTGCATGTGTGTGTGTGTGTGTGTGTGTGTGTGTGTGTGTGTGTGGTGGGTGGGGTGTGTGTGTGTGTGTGTGTGTGTGTGTGTGTGTGTGTGTGTGTGTGTGGGTGAGTATGTGTGCGGGCTTGTGTATCTTTACTATTGTGCTTGCATATGCTATATGTATGTATGTTATTCAAATAACACCAACCCCAACGGGAAAAATTTTGGACCTGGGATTTGGAGAAAAAAAATCGTCCTTACCCCCGCGGCTGGCGTGACCGGGAAAAAAAAAGTAACCTGGGATTTGGTGCCCCCCCCCCCTATAAAATATCAAGGCCCCCGTGCCCCCCCCCCCCCTATAATGTAGGCCTATACACCATGAATGTGTATGGACTTTCAAAAATAATGGACAGTAAACAAGTCCTTCGATCTTAGAATACCCTACACATGTATTAAAATCTGAAAAGATACCCGTTTCAAGTAGCCTTCTTGCGATTTCTTCACCCTTTTCACTGTACGCGCGTACATCGACCGTCCGTGAAAAACAACTCTTTTTACGCGTTTTTTCACACGCGCATGGTGTAGGCTACACCTTGGAATGACAATGTTCTCCCACTGTGGTTATAGTTCAGTGTGTCCACTGTCCACCCCCTCCCCCCCCCCCCGCATGTGCAGCTACTGTACGTTTCAAGTACACTATACGAGGAAAAAATTGTTGGCAAATTCGAAATGCGTGGAAATCTGGGGCCCGTTGCATAAAATTTTAACCGGAGAAAAAAATCCGATTAATTTAACCGGAAGTTTTTGTTTGTTTGTTTTTGACGTGTTTAAATCACGCTATACCGGAGTTTTCACACTTAACCAAAGAATTTTTCCAGTTAAAGTTTTATGCCACGGGCCTCCTGTCGGACAGTATGGTACCCAAACGCTATTATTGACCGGGAGGCATTCGTGTCATCTCCAGACTGTGTGGTATAGTGTGGAATGGTATGTCAAGTAGGCATATACAGCTCCCGTAGGACTTTTGTACTAAAATTGTTTTTTTTTTGTTGTTTTGTTGTTGCTGTTTTGGCCTTCTATAGGGTCTAATCTATCATAAATTGACGGGGTAAAAATTTTCAGACCCTTCCATCATTTCCTGGCAGGGGGTCCTTTAACCCTACAAATCCCAAGCTATTTTGGCCCGTTTTGGCCCAGGGAGGCATATTGTTCCTGTTCATAATTTTCACATTTGTAGGCCATTTAAACTGAAATTTGGCACAGATATTCAGAAAGTAGGGGTATAATTATTACGTTACCAACCTTCCACTTTCTTTTATTGTTATTTATTTATTTTTTCTTGCCGATTAACTTAGGGCAGGTATGACCCCTTTGCCACCCCTCCCCCGGGGCGTCGATCTATTATTATTATTTTTTTTTGGGGGGGGGGCGGGGGAGTGATAAAATGTCAAAAATTCTTGGCGCGCTCCGTGCGTCAAATATTATAGAATTTCGCGCGCAAAGCGCGCCGAAAATCGAAAATTGTGTTTGTTTAAAGGCAATGGATCTCATTTGCAAATATCTCCGCAAACCAGGACAAGATTACCCGTGCCCTTAGGCTATTGATGAAGGGCATGTCTGTGAAATCTGGGGGTCAGTGATTACGTAGAATTTGAAAAATGCGAAAGATAAACAATAGCCTTTTAGTGTACTTCTATGGTAGGAATTTTTTTCTTCGCGAGAAAAAATTCAAATCAGAGTCTAACGGTCACTATAATTCCACTAAAACTGAGTTTTTAACTCTTGTATTTTGCTGGAAGTTCCCAGATGGCATTTCCTTCTAAATGCAATTGTATTTTCACAATGTTAATTTTTTGCGCATGCAAAAAAGATCCTTGCCTTTAATGACATTTTATGCTAAGTTTAATGGTTTTGTAGTGCCTTCCCATGTTTTTATTCGTGCATTTGATATTATGAATTTTTCAAATTGTCAAAATTATTGGGGGATATATTTGCCCCCCCCCCCAATATTTTCATTGGGGTGACGACTGCCCCCTTGCCACCCCAGGATCGACGCCCCTGCAAACCCCCCCCCCCTCCGAGTTATGCACCTGCCAATGAGTTTCCACTCCATGTCTCACTCACCTCCCTGATATAACTTGGTACAAAGAAGATAAAACAAAATCATAAACAAAATGAATTTCAGTTGCGGTTTTTTGTGTGCAGAATCACTGAACTTAATTTGAGGTAATTTTGATGATTTTTAGCATTTGGTGAATGAATTTTGTTGCAAAGTACCAAAATGACTGCTTAGCAAATGTGTCCGTTACATGGGATGCACCACTTCAAAGGAGAGTATAGTAAAAAGTTTATTGGCACACATGGTGGAAATTGAAACTGAAATGAAAGGCCTTAAAGGCAAGGTTCACCCTGTTGGTCTTAATAAAAGCATAACAATGAGAAAAACATATTAATGAAAGTTTGGTGAAAATCCACCAAAGAATAAGAGAGTTATGAGGTTTCAAAGTTTTAAATTTGTGACGTCACATGCAAGCAGCTCCCAATATGTTATGTAATTACAAATTCCATAAATTGCCATTTTTTTAATAGTTCATGATAACTGATTTTTTTTTCATAGAAGCATGTATAAAATGATGTTTCTGACAGAATATTAAATACACAAGTAAACTCATTTTCAAATTTCTGAAAAAACCGGCACTTTTATGGAATTTATATCACATGCATGACATAATGGGGAGCTGCTCGCATATGACGTCACAAATTTAAAACTTTGAAAGTTCATAACTCCGCTATTCTTGGTGGATTTTCGCCATAGGCCTACTTTCATTGTTCTGCATTTACTAAAATCCACTTGATGTCAGGGTGAACCTTGCCTCAAAGTTAATTGATGACATGAGAAAAGAACAAGGTCTGAGGTAATCTACAGTGGCGTAGCTAGGATTTTTTCAGCAGGGGGGCACTGGAGGGCTTTGAAATTTTGTAGGGCGGTACCAAAATAATTTTTTGGGGGCGCATACACATCATTATATGATTTACATCATTCACTTCTTTGGCTCCCTTCATGATTTTGTGGGGGGACCAGGGCACACGATTTTTTTGGGGGGGGCACGTGCCCCCCAGGACCCCCCCCCCCGCAGCTACACCCCTGGTAATCTACAAGTTTAGCATATCAATGGCCGAAGTCGGTTGAAATAACACTTGTTTCTATGGACCCAGTAATTAGGAGGCCGAGACCTAGCTCCGCGAATGCGATCGATCGATCACATCATAAATCGACGATTGATATTGTGGATATCGATATTGCTGGACTCGACTGACGCTGCGCTGACTGACTGGGTTTGTGTGAAAACGTTTCTTACAACTTAACTGCGTGAAATCACAGTCACCAAAATGAAGAAAAAGGTATGCCCCGTCTATATTCTGTATAAAGTGTGCTTGTGTTCAATGTGTGTCATTAAAATGCCTGTTTTGCTTCGCTAAATTCAGAGGCAAACATGGCAAAGAAGCGCCTTCATTCGCATTCGGATTCGGCTACGCGACGTGCACATTAACTTGCGACCTTTTTGAGAGCAAATTACCGTATAATGACAACGTCAGATCAAATCAGTGCTAGACAAAACTTGACATGTTTTTTATGCATTTCGGAAGTGTTGCGTCTTAATTTCACCGTTTGATAATACACAGGACATGGAGATATACTGGGGATCTAACGTTACATTGTTCATTTGATTTGGGATCAAATTTGTTGCAGCTGGAATTCACACTCTCGTACGTACGTACGGGGACCAAACATACTGTAGCTAGTGAATGGGTCACCTGACCTCACTGTCAGAGTCACATGTTTTCACCATTTTCCGTGAAAGTGAAACAATGAAAATTGAAAGTCTCCATTGCGCAAATTGATTCTATCGCACTTTACATCCCATACTTGTATGGATGATTATGTTAGTGGTCCTATTTGATGAAGTGCCCTAAATGTAGATCTAATAAAAAAAAAAACCAAATAGGCATGATCATGATTGATAGAGTATATGTGCACAGTTTCCCGAAATTTGTTGATGCACTTGCGAAAATCGGCCCGGGGGGGGGGGGGGGGGGGCGGGGGGGGGGGGAGGGGGGGGGGGGGGCGGGGAGGGGGGGAGTGGGGGGGGGGTGGGTACTAGCCTAGGTAAGGTAATGGAGTGTGCCGTTCTATATTTCGCACCAAAAATCCGTAAACATGGGTATGGTTTTTGGGGGAAAAATCCTTAAACATGTGGTCTGATTTGAAATTTTATCCGATTTGCAGCTAGATATTTTCGGTCGCATTTCAATTACTAAATGCACAAATTGCCATTGTGCTTAATTAAAAAAACCTTATATAATAGACCAATATTTTCCGCCAAATATGGAACCCTTAAAAAAGGGTCGGTTTTTCGCACTTCAGACGCACAACCCTGTCAGAGAGACTCAAGATGTGAGTAACCCCCCCCCTGGGAAAATCTGCCGCTCCATTGCAAGTCCAATGCACATGTTTGCAGATATTAGGACATTCCGTTTTACGTACCAGACCTCGCATGACACATGATAAAATTCGTTCTTATATTCAAAAAATATAATCTAGATCTAGAAAAAGTGAGTTTTTTCTAACAATTTTATTTAAGGCAGTGTTATTCCTCAGATTTGCATCATTATAATGAGAAACATCATTTGGTAACAGTGCATACAAACTAATGGCATGATTAGGCCATTTTTATGGAGACTCAGAGATTGACTTTTACTGCAATTGTTAGCAGTCTTGTAGTACTTCAGGTGTTCTTATTAAATGAAAATTAGTTCTGAAGAGGCAAAGAATACCTTCTAATCCTATCAAAATCAATGTTCCAATAAACTAACATGATACATGCTATTAAAAGTATTGGCTAACATTTACCACAGTTAAAAAAATCTGAGCCGCATGATTCCCCATGCTACCAGTGTCTTTGATGAGGTCTAAAAATGAAGCCCTGAAAAAATTGTATTTCAAAATGATTATTTAGTGCTTTAAAAAAGTGAAAATCGTAAGTTGACCAGATTCACTTGCCCATTTCCTCCCATAGAATTACTGTGTGTACGTCTAGGTTAATAAAACTCGCCCCGAGTTTTATTGTTTATTCATACATTATAACTTGCTATTGGCAGTGTAACTTTCCAAACTTTTGTATTCTAGGGTGTTTATTTGTCCATTTGAACACTACTATGTAGCTCAGATATCAAAGTTTAACAATTTTTTAAATTGAAGCTCCACAATGTTAGCCTTTCACTTTAATACATTTATAAGTACAAATATACAAAAGTGTGTTACAGTAACTGAGAGATGTCAACTTCTGTGAATTAATATGTGTTTGACTCCCATAGACCAATATGACGGAGGGGTCCAAATGCGTGAGACCAACAGAAATTCATAGAAATGTGCTAAGAAGTTTGTGAACAAGTATTGTTTGAGAGAGGGTCAAAATGCATGAAAAAAAAACCCTCGGCAAAAATACCGTAGGTTTCTTTTTTTACTGTTTCTTGAAGCCTATCATAAACTTGTCTTTTTAAGTAAGATGAACTTCGGACAGTACACAGTCAACTACTGCAATGTACTTTATTTTACTATAGATTGTATACAATAGAGAAGCATGATAACATTGTATTGATTCTTGGTACATGTATGTGTGTATTTACACTGTTCAAAACTTCAAACCAAAGGTCTGTGAAAGATAGTTATCTGTCTCAAAAAGTCATCAACCCTATTCAACTGTGTAGATTCTTTGTTCACAGGAAAAAGGTCAAAGGTTAGTGAAAGCTGACTAGGACCACCCATACAAGTAAGGGGTACAGTGTATGCTACATACATGTATAGTACATGTACTATCCTTTAGTACCTGTCTGCTTTTCTCTTGGGAAATGTTAAATCATGTGCTACTTAGGTATGAGACATGGTACCAAAAATTAATTTTAGATTTTTTTTTTTAATTCAAGAATCAAAACTGATTTGAACCAAATGTTCATGTCTGAACTAAAGAAATTGTTTGGATTTTTTTTTAATTAAATCTGAAATTATTTCACGTATGAAAGCTTTCATAATTATTTGCTCGTCATTTTATTTCACCAAATTATTCCTAAAATATGAACCTGATTGAAAATTGCAGTCTTGTAACTCTTGCAGTATGAAATTGTTTGTTGTCTCCCGTCTTCACAAGAACGTGGTGAATGCAGCTTTTCCCATGCTGTTCCAGTTTTGTGG
>JZLH01S0419472.1:5230-17683 GCA_001188425.1 Eucidaris tribuloides
CCCCCCCCCCCCCCCCCCACACACACACAGCAGTCACAGCACGCGTCGTTCGCCTCCCTCGTATCGCGGCCCGCGCCCACATCATTCTGATTGCAAGCTGTAGCTGCTAGCCGCCGCCGTTACCTATATAGGCGCTAGGCGGCTGTGGAGAGTTGATGTGCGTGAGGTTCAGACTCTTTCTGTAAGTACGTAAATATGGATTAGAGGTGTATATCTACTTTAAGGAAACATTAATGCATGAGTGTGGGTGTAATATGATGAATGACACTGTAATTCGTGTAAGCCTGTTTTCATTCGCAGCAATATGCTTCAGTTGGAATTCGCCGACCCCAAGCCTTGGTAAAGTCGAGACTCGGTCTCACCGGCATGTCCTGTCCACTGTCGCTGCGCTCCCAGGCCCGTCCATTCCGTCCGCGAGCAGGCTAAACCTGCGCATGCTGCGCAAAGTACTGCAAACAACAGCTTTATGATTACATGTGATGCTCAATGTAAGTTCGTTCATGCATGGATTGCACAAGAAACTCTACTCAAACTGAGTCGATTGTGGTTATTTGTGAAACCGGTTAACCACAGATTCTAGCACTGATCATATCAGCTTGATTTGCAAAAGCAAAGCAGGCATGAAACCAACTTAGTAATTAGCTGACCATCAGAACTAAGGTACAGTAGTAACGTACTGCGTAAAACACTATATTTTCGCGATATGAAACTTTCGCGGAATAAGGAGCCAACGGTCATTCGCCGGCATGAAAACTTTCGCCGAATCACCGACCTTGAAAAATATAAATGTAGCAAAATTGCTAGGAAGAGGCATTTGGTGTTTCATTTAATAAATTATCACAACAATTTACAGAGGAAATATTTGTTTTGTATGCCTCTGAAAACACCGTTTCATCAATGTAGCCATTGCAACGTGACAGTGACATGACAGTGACCACTAATACTTGTGTATCTTTGCTAAATGTTTTGCGACCTGTCTAGTACACGGTCTCCGTACTAGCGCATTCAAGAAAGTTGTATAATGTAGGCCTATAAACTTTTGCGCGTGCATTTTACCTTTTTTTTTTTTTTCTTTTCTGCGAATCAGACTCCTCGCCAAAATTCGCGAAGTTAAATGCTCGCGAAAATTGTCTGGTTTTACAGTAAGTCCCAGCTCGAGTCACTCACAGACAGCACAGGAGTGGTTTAGACAATGTGCTGCCAATCCGACACTGGTTGCCCCCGATACTTCAAGGCCAAAACATTGCATTCTGAATGAATTCATGAAAAATATTTCAGCCTTCTTATGATTTCTTAAAGTTCATGCAAGGAACATTTTGCAAACGGTGTTATGGTTTCTTGAATAAAATTCTAAATTCTAAAAGTAATAGGTGCCAGCCATCGGAACACACATACTGATAGTCCAGAGTCCATACCTGCCAATGCGAGATTTGTGTGCACCAGGTTTCTATAGATCTGGATCAAACGATCAACTATCCCCATAGCAAAAGGGCCACTCAAAAAAAAGTCACCCATTAATACAGTTGGAACCCTTGATCATGCCTTCACACTCGATTTAACATTTCCAGACTGAGGACAGTACAGACAGCTGTAAGGGGTAATATAGCATTCTATTGCCCACTATATCCCCTTGCTTGTGTAGGATGTCCCTAGTCTCACACATGTATCCTGGACAAAACCAATTCTTCCTTTAGTTATTTACTTGTTTGTGTCTGCCAGTTTGCTGGCTGTTGGCTGTTTGTGTACTTTATTTGATGGTTTATTCCATGTTGATGCTGGGAACTGAAAGCGTGTCTGCCTCCCTTTATTATATCCAGCGGAATTCTCCATATGACATATCATCACCTCAGAAGGGCTGACCGCCGATACCGTCAATTTATGCCGCCATTCTATGGAACGGCGGTTACGTCGTTTATTTTTTAGGAAAAGGCATTCTCTGGACTTGATCCACATTGTTTCAAAGTTTCTAAATGATAACATGCTACATTAGGGATGGTATATAGTCTAGTACTAACACACCATTTTCAGAATCATGCCTATAAAAATTGTGCTTTCCCTCGATTTTTTTTGCTAACTTATAGAGAAACAAAAACTAGTTGGATGTTACTGCAAAAGAAAATGGTTGCTGCTTTTTTTGAAAAAATATATCAAATTACTGTAAAAGACTACATTTGCGTCGAAAAGATATGACTTCCTTAAATGTTAAATTAAGCCTATAATGCGAGAGGTAGACATTTTATTCTGGTCTGTTCAGGGTGAGGACGGGTAGGGGTGGTAGGGGAGGGTCCAAGAGCCTCATTAATGACAAACTACCTCAATCTAAAATTCTTGAGCGAAAAAGTGGAATTTCAATTTTTTGGTTCTGGGCCCCTTCCCCCCACCTATGGTATCCTGGGGTACTTGGCATTAATCTGCAAATTATAAAGTGAAAAACAAGAATTTGCCACTGAGAATTTTGATTTTGAATAGGCTCTCGATAACTATGCTGTAAGCTTTCCTTTCCGGAATAGTTGGGCCAGTTACCATGTGTGGCTTTGGCCCAAAGGCCAGGTTACATTATTATCAATTTAAGTGTTTGTGTTTGTCAGAGATCAATGTCAATTTCAATTCTTCAATTTGTGAGATTACAAAAACTACTACACCAGTGTGCCCTTATTACTATAAGGTAGTTGAAAAGTTCAATAGCCATCCTAAGAATGTAGTTTGCTACAGCAATAAAAACACTAATGAATTAAACTTCAACGCTTTTCTGATACTAACTGCCATTGGTTTCATTCAGAATATCTTTGTGTGGTGCTGTGTGTTGTGTGTTTGTGCTTAAAATGATTTTACTCTAGGCAGTTTGATGGTAGATATGAAAATTGTCATTTGGGGCAGATTTTTTGGTAGCAATTAGCCAAAGACTTGCCTTCCCAGACATGGGTCACCGTTTTCAGGCCGGAAGTTGAAATGGCTGAAGATCAACGAATGATGGTTACACCGTTGAAAATATTTGTAAATATTATGTGGCAGAGAGACAGGAAAGAGTCTGAAGAAGAGCCTGGAAAGAGCCAGAAAGATGACCCTTGTCGGCAAGGGCAAGTTCTGCTGCATTAAAAATTGCTTTCACATGACAATTTCAGAAACTTCAACTGCCAATGTGATAAACTTATTCTAAAAAACAAAAACAAAACAACTTTTTTTTTTAAAGAAACATGCAGTATCACAAAAAGTTAAATTTAATGCATGAACTGCGTTCTTGCTGTAAGCGTAACTCTTAGTTAGCTATGGAACTTTTCAGCTTACCTCATAATGCATGCTATGCACTGTTGTTTGATCTGAGTATTTCAGATCAGCTCAATGTGAACAGCCCACAGAAATAATCAATTTCCAAGAAACATAAAAAATTGACAAGTAAAATTTGAAATTCTGCATGGTACTTACAGCCAATGTATAGTTTTGGACTGGTAATTGGTAAAAAATGAAATTCCTTGCAACTGCAACTGTATTTTATACACCTATATGATTTATCAATGCCTTGGAAATTGCTCGCTCTGAAATGCTCCCATTATTGTGAAATTACTCAAAATGTAAAATGTCGGGGGGGGGGGATCCCCCAAGATTTCCCATAGGTAATGTACAACCGCAAGATGCTCCCCTTTAATTTGAACTTCGTAATTACTAATTTGTGACTATAAACAATTTTCAGTAGGTTTGATGTGTTGTTTTCTGATGTCTGGGGTGACAATAGAATATTTTGTGAAAGATTGACAAATATGTTGTCTGATCGACCAAACTATACTTGGGCTTTAATAAATGAATGAAAATGTCAGCCGGTCTCCTATCCCAGACCCGCCTTCACACTTGCAAAGTAAGGCGAGCATGTTCGACTATACATGTACATGTACAATCAGTGCTTCTCAAGAGTGATTTTGGTACTTGTATTGGAACAGCTAACATGCAAGTTTATTAATCAGCATTTAATGTACATTTGTTCCTGTTAGTGAGGTTGGACATTAAGTTTCCTGAATGGCTGATCTCCAGGCAAGAAGGTTCATATTATTATATTTCGGAAATACTATGGCTCAGTTTAGAGAGGAAGGATCTTTTCAAGTGTTTTTTCCCCTTGTGAACACTAATACTGAAGGCAGTCTTACAAGTACATGCTCACAGGATTAAAACTCTTCATTTGTCAGTGGATTACCCGAACATCAACAGCGAATAGAAATATTATGACAGGCAATCTGTTGTTTTAGCTTGTTCGAAACCATCCAGATATTGAAGTCCGGTCTCCGGATGGTAAAATAAACTTACTGATACAACGTACACTACATATTAGTTAGTTCCTGATCATTAATAATTAATTTTTAATAAATTTCGGATCCAAAGTCTTATCCACTAAGCCATGGTGCCTCTCCAGATTAAAGTGATAGGCTAACATTGTGGAGCTTGAATTTAAAAGATTGTCAAATTTTGATATCTGAACTACAAAGTAGTGTTCATATGGACAAATAAACACCCTAGAATAAAAAAAGTTTGGAAAGTTACACTGCCAATGGCAATTTACGCATGAATAAATAATTAAAACTCTGGGCGAGTTTAAATAGCGTAGGTGTACACACAGTAAGTCTGTGGGAGAAAATGGGCAGGTGAATCTGATCAACTTATGATTTTCACTTTTTTGAAGCACTAAATAATCATTTTGAAATACAATTTTTTTCAGGGCGTCATTTTTAGACCTTATCAAAGACAATGGTAGCATGGGGAATCAAGTAGCTCAGATTTTTTAACTGTGGTAAATGTTAGCCAATACCTTTAAGGTTTAGCAAAACAAACAAACAAACAAACTCTAACTAATAAATAAAAATAGCCAGTTTATTTAAGAAATTGAAACATCACAGCATTGACATGGATTTGACAAGTTTTCTTTTTTTTATGTTGCAGGTGAAATTCTCCTGAACCAGCAAGATGTTCCCCATACATAAATTCATCTGGATGCTGCTGCTCGTCACATTCTACAACTTTGTGGCGTTTCTCAAGAAGCTGGTCCCAGACTCATGGCTGCCGCACAAAGACGTCAGCAAGGAGGTGGTTCTGATCACGGGGGGCGGGATGGGTATCGGACGCCTCATGAGCCTCTCCTTCGCCAAACTTGGCTCGACGGTTGTCATCTGGGACATCAATCAGAAAAGCGCTGAAGGAGTTGTGCAAGAAATTAAGTATGATACATATTTCTCTTTACTTCACTGGATTAAGTAGTTTCCTAAGTTTTTATGCCCCCACAGACAAAGTTTGGATGGAGGGACATTAAGCATTGCCCCTGTCCCTCCATCCTTCATCCATCCGTCCTCAAATTGGTTTCCGCATGATAACAAGTATTGCACAAATTTTAAAACATTTTGGTGTGTTGGTAGATGACACTGAAATATATGTTAAGGTCAATGGTCAAACAGCTCATTATGTAAATTGGTTTCTGCACAATAACTTAAAAAATATTCAACGGATGTGAATAATTGTTAAAGCCCAAGTTTAGTTTTGGGGATTTTTTGTTATTTGAAAGCTTTGTGCCCCAAAGTCATAACCCTGCAATAATAGATTCTGAATGTCTGTAGTTTTTGTCTTCGCCTGCCCGTTAGCGACGAGCGAGGACATAGGCTATCACTATTTCCGACGACTTCGGCGTCTGCGTCGTGCGCCTCGCGTCGTCAACAATTGTGTTGGTACACCAACAATAACTTTCTATACTTCGAGGTGGGATCACAAAATTCATACCATAGTCATCTCTTGAAGGCACAGGTCAAGTTCGAATATGAGATTCGTAATTGAATAAGGCAAAGCGTCAAAGGTCAATGAACTTTCCATGGACTGCACTGTGCGTCATGTTGGTACACACATAACTTTCTATAGCCTTCGAGGTGGATCACCAAATTCATACCATAGGCTCCATCTCATTGAAGGCACAGCGTCAAGTTCGATATTGAGTCGAATTTGAATAAGGCAAAGGTCAAAGTCGTCAATGAAAACTTTCCATGACTCGGCCACTGTGCTGCAGTGTTGTACACACAATAACTTTCGTATAGTTCAAGTTGGATCACCAAATTCATACCATTAGGTCCATGCTCTTGAAGGCACAGGTCAAGTTCGAATATGAGTCGAATTTGAATAAGGTCAAGGTCAAAGGTCAATGAACTTTCCATGACTGCACTATTTGCTGTGTTTTACACACCAATAACTTTCTATAGCCTTCGAGGTGGGATCAGACCAAATTCATACCATAGGGCCATCTTCTGAAGGCACAGGTCAAGTTCGAGTATGAGTCGAATTTGAATAGACGTCAAAGTCGTCAATGAACTTTCCAATGCTGGCACTGTGCTATTTGTACACACAATAACTTTCTATACCTTAGAGGTAGGATTGTCAAATTCATACAAGAGGTCCATCTCTTGAAGGTGCAAGGTCAAAGTATCGAATCTGAGTTGAATTGATTAAGGTCAAAGGTCAATACACTTTCCATGGACTGCGCACCGTGTGCATGGGAAATAATTATAGCTTCATAGTATTAACAGCATTTAAAGTGTTATCTGATTTTCCTAGGCGGATAACAGTATGGCCTATACCATTATTGCGTATATAAAACTGTCAGAACCACAATTCACCCCCTAAACTGCTGCACAGACCTCAGAAGTGCCATAGCTTATTGACATGCAGTCTCTTCATGACTGCGATATGCAGGCGAGACAACGCTTGGTGTTTGCCTTGTTTTTTAATTATTTAATGAAAAATCTCGTGTGAACACCCCCAAAATTTTACGTTATAGCATCTAAGGGTTAAAAAGGATTTAAGGTTACATGTGTTATACCTCATCTGAAAGAGCAGACTCGACTCTTTCAGATAAAAAGGTTAACTCATATAACTTTATTTTTGTCTTGATTTTTTTTAAATAATTAATGAAAAATGTCGGGGGGGGGACCCCCGACATTTTTGACCATATTTTACATTACAGCATCCAAAGGGTTAAAAATAGTTATATGAGTAATACCTCATCTGGAAAGAGCTGGCGTCTGCTCTTTCAGATGAGGTATAAACTGTAACCTTAAAGCCTTTTACCCTTTTAGGATGCTATAATGTAAAATTTGGGGGTGTTCACGAGATTTTTCATTAATTAATTAAAAAAAAAACTAAAGACATTCAGAATCTATTATTGCAGGGTTATGATATTGGGGCATAAAGCTTTCAAATAACAAAAAATCCCCAAAACTAAACTTGGGCTTTAATGTGTTGGTAGATGGCACAGAAATACAGGTCAAGTACAAATTTCCGGTCTTGCTAGTTTAAGGTCAAAGGTCACACATGATTACATGTAAATTCGTTTCCATACAGTAACTTAAGAGATACTGGACAGGTTTTATGCCATTGGAGATGATTTGATATGATATAACATGCATTCTCCATTGCCCCCAGCCCGAGATATTGCGTACTTAGTCTCAAACTGGTTAAAGGGCAGTGACATGATTGGGAGAAATAAAAATGCATCTAGAACCAAACTGGATGAAAGTTATACCAGTCTATACACCAGCTGGAGTGTATCTCTTGGCTGGAAGGATTTGTCTTAAATTTGTTTACTTAAGGAGAATCAAGCATGAACATATCAGTGCTGAATTTCTCTCGAGCCCCGAGAGAAATTAATCCCATAGAAAGCTACACAACAAATTTGTTTGTCACATAGAAGTACTTTTAAAATGAGCCATCTTTTGACTACAAAATTTTCACAGTAAAATCCTTACATAGTTTACTTGATTGTAGAATAGTTTTACCTCAAGTTCAGGACTACCCTAATCATGTCATTTATCTTTAAGAATATTTTATCCTGTAGGGAGGCAGGTGGCAAGGCGCATAGCTACGTGGTGGATTGCTGCGACAGACAGGCCATCTACCGGGCCGCTGACAAGGTCAAGGCCGAGGTCGGCGACGTGACGATACTGATCAACAACGCCGGCATCGTGACCGGAAAGAAGTTCCTGGAGTGTCCTGACCACTTGATCACAAGGACCATGGACCTCAACATCAATGCTCACTTCTGGGTAATATCATATTTTGTTATTTTTGTTGATGAAAGGTCCACTGTTGGGATTAGTGTTGTATCAGTAAGGTTATTTTGCTATCCAGACACCAAACTTTTTATATCCAGACAGTTTTGAGTATCCAGAAACAACAGATTACCTGTCATAATATTTGTATTCACTGTTGGTGTTTGGATAATCCCCACTGACAAACAAAGTGTTACAATCCTATAAGCATGTACTTGCCAGACTACATGTAGTGTTCACACAGGGGAAAAAAACACTTGAAAAGATGTACACGTATGTTCTTTCCTCTGTACGCTGATAAGTGTGTTCACTAGAGTTGCACGACTCCAGGATTTTTTGGAGTCGACTAGTTGCCCATCAAAAGTCGCGACTCCGACTATTTGGCGACTCTCGGCGTTTGGGTCTGTCGGCATGATCAATGGGTAAAAAGAATCACACTACACCCTATACAGTGTCTGTTCAGTGTCCTCCTTCGATAATTTCAGTTCGACAACATGAATATATACCCCGTATATGTCTTTACTTGAACTGAACTGGCCATGATTTTTCAGAACAATGAAGTGAAAAGACTGCAATGTTTATTGTCATTGATGTTTTCACAGTGATCCAGAGAATCGACTCTTGCATTCCTAAAGTCGGAGTCACGACTCCTTGAAGATAGTCGCGACTCCGACTTTTGGCGACTTAGTCGTGCGACACTAGTGTTCACAGTTAACAGTAGCCCACTAGCAAATGGCGAGCAAAAATCACAGCGGACTAGTCAAAATCTAAAGTAACTAGTCCGCATGGCTAGCCAAAATATTAATTTAGTGTTGTATGAAACATTATAAAAAATATTCAGGTTTGGGGGGTGAGCTAGTCAGAATTCTGGTGGACTACCCAAAATTTAAGCTGACTTGTCTGCCTGGCTAGTTACAAAAAAGTTAGCACGACCACTGGATAAGACTTACCATTAAACCTTGCCCCCAGACTGACCTACTGCATTCCTCACATTCCAACTACTGAACAGAGAGATCAGACTTTCTCTCCCAGTAAGCCCTAATGACCTCCCATAATACTAAGTGCACTTGAGAGTTGAGTGTGATGAACTTGTGAACTATATACACGGTTCTGAATATCTGTAATGACAGATTCATAGCTGGGTTTTCTTTTGAAGGTTGGTGGCTGGTCAGTTAACCATGCTGATGCACCTTTAGTTGTGCCAGTAAGCAAATAATCAACATTGGTGAAGGTGATGGGATGAACTATCACTTTCGAGGTGATCTGGATGTAGCTATCTTTCTGAAGGGAAGCTGAGATTGAAGAAGTGATAGTATGCCTCATTGCCTGAAATCAAATGGTCATGATTTGCTTATGTTACACATGAGAAACGATTTATGAAAATAGGATGTATATTCCTCTATGAAAAGACATTTTGGCCCAAATTCACAAAAGAAGTTTAAGTTTAAGTGATCCGCGACTGTTACACTTTGTGGATCACCAAATATATTTATGTAGTTAATATCAGAGAGGGTTGAATTTAGTGGATGACTATTTTTGTTGCCATAGCATAACTCCTTCTCAGTCAGCCTTCTTAACTTTTGGGCCTCCCCTTGTATCTTCTCTGTGGTCGACTAGCTCCCTGGCAGTGGGATTTCAAGTGTTGGCTTAATATATATTATGATTCTATTTACCTACATTGATACATTAACCGCATGTACACATGTACCGCTGTCATCATTCATAGGCGTATGTAGGATTTTCCTAAATAGGGTGGGGGAAGGGGCAACGCAAAAAGTGTCAAATCCAAATTTTTCCAAAAATCCCTGAAAACTCATGATCGACAGGAACTGATGCACAGGCAAAATGGAGGTGTTTTCAGCAAAAAAGGGGGGTAATTTCCCTGTGAAAGGTTGGGAATGGTGGGGTTTAACCCCCCCCCCTTTTGTAAAAGTGGGGTGTTTGAACACCCAAAACACCCCCCCCCTCCATGTATACCAATGCTGTAAGTTCTAACAGATTATAATCACCCTCTTATTATCCTTGTCAGCCCCAATGTGAGTATGCATGTTTGTCTTCAATGTGTTTATACATGTGCAATGTTCAAGGTGCCTTTAGTGTCAATCTGACCTATATTCATTACAATAATCCAAAACAGGCATCAAAAAGCAGTGATGGTTGCAAATCGTCGTGTGACCTGCAGAAGGGCCGTAGCATACATTTCAAGCAGAAGGGCTGTAGCAGTAAATTAATTTGAGAAATATCACCTTGTCTGTTATGTGCACTTAACAGACTGACAGAAGGATCTAAAATATCACACTACTTTGATTTTGTGTGAAAAAAGCCAATGTTTTTCAAGTTAGAGGCAATTTAGTATTAAGCTAATTATGTATTAGAGATATTTGGCTTAACAATTCAAGCGATCTGAAAAGATCAATGCAGGATAGGATAGCATGGAAGAGTTGTGTTCATGTCTCCCTTGTTTGTACAGCATAGCTTACAGTGTCACCGGAACTAGTAGTAGCCCAGGGGGCCACTCAGATATATTGGTGTAAACATGCATGTCCATGGGTTTCAAAAATACCCCCTAAACAGGTATGCATACTTTCATGAAAAAATACCCTTAACAAGGATTTTGGGTGGGATATCATGAAAATTACCCCACTAAACAGGTAATGCATTTGGCTACAGTAATGAAAAAAAAAAACCTTTTTGTTGAAAATCAACGTTTTAGGATGCTTTAGGAATTAGGACCCTTTAGGACGTTTTGGGATTTACCAGGAAATGCGCATTACGCGTTCTGCATGGAAAAAAGACTGCTTTTTACGTGTTTTCTTTGATGCGCATGTGTACTCCCAATATATTTTAGTGGCCCCCCTGGGAGTAGTAGTAGTAGTAAAATTTGTAGAATAATTGTACAGTCAAACTTGAACTATGGACTTCTGTGAGATAAACTCAGTTCACCTACTTTCTGTTGACTATATAGTATATAGGGTATAGCATCATAATGCCTTGTATCTTGTGCAAGCAGGCTAGGCTACATGTTGTATATGACATGTGTTGGAAAAAAATGATGAAAGTCCAAGTGTTATGTCAACACAGCGTTTCATAAAAGCATAGAACTGTTTGGAAAGGCTGGCATTCTAGTTGAATGTAGATCAATTACAAAGAGTTTAGTGACCTTGAGACAGTATTTGTTCTGTCGTTCTGCTCTGTAGAAACAAGTTAGCTTATCAATCAGTATAGGGAACAGATATCAAATCACAAATTAAAGGGCACCAATAAATTGTGACAGTATGTAGGCAGATGGTAGTAGTGCAAGAAAAATTGAATTGATATCTGTTCTGTGTTCACAAATTGCAGTTTATTGTAGTCATGTTCACAAATTACCCTGACTCCCATCATCACAATTGATCAGTTACAGTGGACATGGATGTTTACATGTGATATTTGTCGGCCATTTTATTCATGATGTAGATACACCCAAATCTAGCTGCTCAGCTCAGTGACCATTATTTGCAGAAAAATGGTTTGCTAGAATGTGCCAATATAATAGACAGTGTCAGCGCTCATGTGTGTAATTCATAGCTGTTATGTGAAGAATTACACTTACTACTCATTTATTTAGTTTTTTGTTGGGGGGGGGGGTCCTCGTCTTTTTCTTAAATTTATGGATTAAATTGCCTTGAGTGCCCATGTATTTCTTATGCGAGAGAGCTCTCACTGTTCCTCCAGCTCCCTCTGACATAGGTCAAAGGTCAATTATAATGTACATGTACATGTTGTATTATGTGCTGTTTGATTTAATTTGATTTTGTGTTTTAAACAAACATAACAATATATCCTGTGAAAATGTTATCATCAAGAATACAATAAAAATATAATTTACAAATAATATGTTCAATAATACCCATTTGCATTATATCATTTTGTATTCTTCATAGAAATCCGAGGAGGCCTACTAAAAAGCATGTTTGTAGATATTCCATGTGGTTTTCATTTCGTTTGTCAGACCTTGAAAGCCTTTCTTACCAATATGATTGGAATAACCACGGTCACATCGTGACCATAGCCAGCCTGGGCAGGCATGATTGCACCAGCGGCCTGGTGGACTACTCCGCCAGCAAGTATGCGGCTGGGTCTGGACGAATCACTCTACTTTGAGTACAAATGACCAACAAGCAAGGGGTGAAGTGCACCGTGGTGTGCCCTTCTTCTTCATCAACACGGGCATGTTTGACGGTGTTAAAACCAAGTGAGTTTTGCTTCCTGTCTTTGCCTTGTTTTATCCCGTTTTGGTCCGAAAAATAAAGATTTTATTATCTATATTACACAATCTCGGGTCAATGGGTTAATTGAATCCAATTATTGGTGGACTCATATTGACTGCCAGAGCTGATCTCTCTCT
>JZLH01S0419472.1:23032-41236 GCA_001188425.1 Eucidaris tribuloides
TCGTTGAGAAGATAATGACTGCGGTTCGAACCAATCAGAGGGTTCTCATTCTACCAGAAAGGTTAACCTTTGCTCCAGCCATAAAGCAGTAAGTATCAGTAGTGAAAATTAATCAACATTCTTTGTGCAAAATAGACTCAAAACCTGTGATTACCTGGCTACTTTCAGTCCATATGCCACGGTTTGGCTTTGGAAAGCATTTTGCCACGGGTTAGCTGAGAAACGAGATGGCATCACTGCCTGTTAGTGAATTCATGTGCAATTTTGGATAAAATTATCAAAGGTCACGGGTCACATGTACTCCTTGTACTTTACAGGCAAACTTGGTATATCAATCTTTTTTCTGTGAAATCACTTGAAAACATGATCGATTTTATTGGATCCTACATTTCTAACATTTATATCAATAGGGACAGGTGTTATTTAAAGGTTCAAACTTAAAGGTCACAGGTGCTTCTTATGTATGCAAGCAAGCTGTTGGTAACTCAGTCATAACCCGCTGGAGACTCAGTACGAGATATCTCGGGCTGATGTCTTTGGAGAGTGCGTGTTATATCAACATCAAAATTGTCTTTAACCCATTGGAGACTAAGTACGAGTTAACTCGTGTTGGTGTCTATGGAAAATGCGTGTTATAGGGAAATCAAATCGTCTCCAATGGGTAAATGGGTTAAACATTATTCAAGAAAATAGAAAGACAGGATGAATAGTCATGCATCTTAGGTATGCATCACCATACATTACACAGATTAATGAGGTCAAAAGGTCAAATGTTGCAGCAACTATGCAGGCACTACTGTGGCTTCACATTTTATAGACATTAACCCGTTGGCTACGGGAACCGGATGTGTCTTGTGTTAACTCTATAAAATTTTCTGAATCTCGGAGCCAGTGGGTTAACAGATGAACTGCTGAACCCATTTGAGACACTGAATGTAATATCTTGGGGTGGGGTCTATGGAGGATGCATGTCATAATGAAATCAAGTCATTTCCAACAGGTTATATTTGAGGTTGCAATGTCAAAGGTCAGAGGTTATTTGTGGTACTAATGGGGCAATACTGTAGGTAAATGGAAAGAAAGAAGGAAAACTTGATGATGATTTGCTTGGGGCCAAAGTGGCAGGGGATTGAAGAGGGGGGGGGGAGATCAATCAGGCCTATTGACTGTGTGGCACCCTAATTTGACTTACTGTCTTCATAAATCTTTTACAGCATGTGGAATCCTAAAGCCTTCTTGGCTTTTACACAGTTCGGCGATTCACAGCGTCTTATGGATACATTCGTAGGAAGGAACAAGCAAGACTGAGTAAATGAAAATTGAAAAAAAAAACAATTCTCATATTTATGCTTCATCTTTTCATTTGCTTAAAAAAAAAATCTTGATATTTTACAGTGAAATAACATAAAAGCAGATTTATGATTTCATGCTCTACAAAGTTCTCTGCTGCTAATTCTCGGGCACAATGTCATTTTCAGTGCTAAAATCATGTTCTTGAACTTGAACTTCATAGTTTGCAAACAATTAATAGATAATTTTATCAACTTGGCAGATTAGATGGTTTTCCCCATGTAATCTTTCAGCTTGCCTTTGTTACCTCCATTTGGGCAAACTGGTGCACTAGACCTTGCATCATAATGCTTGGACTTTGATCTGCTAACGCTGTGGATTCTAGCTTCACACAGAGCAGGTGCCGATCTGAGACCTGGGGGGGGGGGCATGGTGGGGAGGGGGGACTTGCCTAGTAAGGTAAATGGGAGTGTGCTGCTCTAATAGGTGACTTTTTCGCAAAAAATCCTTAAACATGGTTATGGTTTTGGGGGAAAAAATCCTTAAACATGGGTCATGATTAGGTCGACTTCAGCGGCAGACCCCCGTCGGAACCAAATCTGAGGGTATAAGGTTGGTAGGTGGATAAAGATTTGCCAACGGTAATTATTGTTCATTGTCATGTCATCATGCAGAATTTTACAGGAATCATCTAGATGTTTTTGTCTGAACATTTCCAGTTTATTGACTCTTATCTTAGGAGGCCCATCTCATTTTGTTACATAAAAAAGAAAACTGCATCTCATCGAGTAGCCATTCATACTTGAAGTTAGTGCAGAGGTGCAGAGGAATCAGGGTTGGCCGGAGTGGGAAATACTGGCGGTAAATACCTCCTCGATAATTTTTGAGGAAAGTGGGAAATAGTTGGAAATACAGGGAAAAATTATGAAATACACTTCTTGAATATTCTCAGGTATTACCCACGTAATTCCTTAGTATTTTCTGGTATTTCCATGAACCTCTGTATACATCTTGAGTACTTCCCGGCACTTTCCGGTTTTTCCCAGTATTTCCCGCCTGGGTGGGAAATACCTCAATTTACCGGGAAATAGCCAACCCTGAGAGGAATACTCATCATCTGGGATAGAGACAAATGGGCTGGCTCTAGTTTGCTTTGTAAAATTGGGAGTAGGTAAAGTTCAAGAAGAGCAAAACTGACAAAACAGGATTTTGGGGGCTTGTGTCGTTGCAAGTTGGGTCTAACAAGTCCACAATATAAACTTTTTCCCACAATGCTTTGTAAAATTTGGAGTAGTTTAAGTTCAAGAAGAGCCAACTGCGGCTAACCAGGATTTGGGGGCTTGTATCATTGCAAGTTGGGTCTAACAAGTCCACAATATAAACTTTTTCCCACAATGCTTTGTAAAATTTGGAGTAGTTTAAGTTCAAGAAGAGCAAAACTGACAAAACAGGATTTTGGGGGCTTGTGTTGTTGCAAGTTGAGTCTTACAGGTCCACAATATAAACTTTTTCCCACGATGCATCATGAGCAATTGACTAAACATTGGGGTCACCAGAGTGCACTGTGAATTTGGAATGATTTATTTACCTGTATGTATCTGATTTCAAGCATGATGTTAGTTACAAACACAATGAAATAAGCTGTAAATGTCAATTTGAGCTATTTTGCACTTCTTTTATTGCAAGAAAAAACTGTGTTTGCCCATTATATAATTGCAAGCTCAACAGAAGAACATTAGAAATAAGTAATTTCAATTTTTGACTTCTTGTCTCTGCCAAGCAAAGTTTGCCAACGGACTGTTGGTGTGTGTGTGTGTGTGTGTGTGTGTGTGTGCATGTGTGTCTGTCTGTCTGTGTTTGTGTGCTCAAAATGTTAACATTGCTACTTCTGTGTTCTTTATTTTTTTTACAAACTTTGATTCTAATTGCTCAGACTACTAATGCAAGGTGAGGACTTCCAAACGTCTACACAGAATTTCAACATCCATTAATTGCTCTAATTAACTGCTATGTCTTCCTCTCCTTTTTATTATCATCTGGCTGGCAGAATTTTACTCCAAACGTGCATGGTGCAACTGTGCATTCAAAATTACTGCTCCTCATATTAAAAGGCTACTTGCATGTATTCCAGGGACTAACATGCTGTCTTGATTCTTTCATAAAACATGTGAAATCATCCCTGTTGAGATTATAAGTAAAGTGCCTAGATCATCAATGCTGCCATTCTACATATTATGTACTGACGAGCTGCCTTGGCCTTCTACATATTATACAAATGATGACTGGGAGGAGGTCGTTGCATCAAATTACCAGCCCAAGGTTGTCTTGAAAAGGACAACTACTACTACTACTACTTCTCTACTTACTACTGATCTACTACTACTACTACTACTACTTCTACTACTACTACTACTATTAGTTCTACTACTATTGCTTCTAATTCTACCAATATTATGACCTTTACTTCTAGTGCACAGACATGCAACTTTTAATGTTACATTATAGAGGCTTTGTATTCTAGCATTAAATCATGTAGCAGGGTATGCTGGGTTTGTATGTGTCAGAAACATTGCACTATTATACCTTTTTCTTTGTTTCTTCCTTTCTTCTTTTCGTTGCAGTTTCTTTAGCGATGGGGCTAGCCTGGCCTTTATTGTGATTTCTCTCAATGTACACAGGATGATTTGAACACCTTTACGGGGTCCGAGCCGGGAAACAAGATTATTATGGCTTTATAATCGAAAGCTGTCCAGGAGTGGTGATGCTGTGTGTGCAAAACTATACTGCAAAACCATCAAAAAGTTGTCCAAACTCATCTTTGCCCTGTTGGTATTTTAAGATTTAAAAGGTTTTATATCCCTCATTGTAAGTTTCTTGAATTCTGGTTGGTCAAAAGTATGTCACATGATGAAAAATAAACACACTATTCTGTGAGGCCGGGACACAACAGTTCTGAAAGTATAATAACTTTTGATGAGTACAAAAGTAAAGTACTATTGTACTCACTGTGAGCGGAATAGTACATTAATCTCTCAACAATGAGGGCGCTATACTATTTGCCCCACCCGCAACCGACTAGTACCCGACAGCGGGATCGCAATTTGAGTTTAAAAAGCCGAATAAATCGTGTGTACAAACACATGTACCATACGCTTTTTTTTTCTGTGCGCGTGAAAGACATTATGCGTGCTACACCCGTATGAAAGTCTGGCAAGGTTTAAGATTAACACTGGGTTAAATTCATCGAGTTTGAGTTAGAATTATAGTTAAAATAAGAATGAGGATCGAATTAGTGTTTTATAGATTTGTGAAGTTGGTACTCGACTAACTAGAGTATACGTTAATTGTATCCCTATCCGTACCGCAAATAAAAATATCGCGCACCTGTATGCCGTGCGACACACACTTACTCGTAGGGGTACCGAAGTACATTTCATTTCCCTTTTTTTTCTTTGTGTAATTTCCCTGTTCATTCGATGACGGATAAAAAAACAAATATATCCTGTCCTGAGAGTCTCTGTTTGAAACTATGACGCCCTCGGTTACATGGACTGTAAACTATTTTCCCGAGGGGCACAGCCCCTCGGGAAAATAGTACAGTCCATGTAACCTTGGGCTCGTCATAGTTTCCACCAGAGACTCTCGTATCAGTATATATTTGTATAATATTGCTTGTCAAAATTGGAGCATATTAAAAGCAATATATATAATTTTGTCTATAGACCTATATCATCTTTCAATGCCTTAAAATTTACACACTTAAATTTTTCCATTTTTAAGAAATGAATAAAAGAAAAATTATGGATGAAGACACATATTTGTTCCATACAGTGTATGCCATTTTCCAAACTATCATTGAAAAAAAAGCAAAATATCATTTTCTGGATGGTTTTGAGCCAACTAATTTTATTGGGAGGTATACTCATTGAAAATGTAAAAAAGCAAAAGAGACTTTTCCAACCAATACTTTATATTTCAGCCAACTACTGAGAATCTCTGTTTGAAACTTTTTGGTGGTTTGGGGTAAAGTGGTCACATAAAATAGTTTAAGATGTGTTGCAGAAATTTATGAAGATATATTTTTGTTACTAAAGTATAATGGTTATAATGCAAGTATCGCTAGCTAAATATGTTCGTATGTTCAGCAAATGACACAAAAAAATCATGCTACTTAATACTGCTGCAGTACATTTAACTATCCTGTTGAAAAATGTATGTAAATCAGCTCAAATTTGAAACAGGGTAACATGGACTCATGATATGTATTACTAATATTACCTCTATGGCACATCATCATAACCAGAGTGTACCTTGTTTCAATACTATGTTAAACTATGGAAAGCTCTTGGTAGAGAATAGATTAACTTCATAGACATGGGTCAATTAAAGTAATTCATGCTGCTAAGAACTGCTACATTCAGTTTGAATATTTCATTGAAAAATATATGTAAATCAGCTCAAATTTAAAACAGGGTAATATGGAGTTTTATATATGATGTTTATGACTGATATTACCTCTATGTGTACCTTGTCACTGTTTCAGTAATTGTTTAACTACGGAAAGGCCTTGGTAGAAAATAGATTTCATAGACATGGGTCAATGACAGTAACAGATACTATTAGTTTTGGTTACTTTCAGCACAGACATATCTTTGGTTGTCCAGTAGAAGGGCCCCTACATATATTCCCAGCAGAACTTAAAGACACAGGGTAACATTGTGGAGCTTCAAATTAAACAATTGTAAAACTTTGATATCTGAGCTACATAGTAGTGTTTGAATGGACAAATAAACACCCAAGAATACAAAAGTTTGGAAATTTATGCTGCCACTGGCAAGATATGAATGAATAAACAATTAGTACTTGGGTCAAGTACAAAATAGCCAAGATCTACACACAGTAAGTCTAAGGGAAGGAAATGGGCAGGTAAATCCAGTCAATTAGCCATTTTCACTTTTTTAAAAGCACTAAATATTCATTTTGAACTACAATTTTTTCAGGGCTTTATTTTTAGATCTTATCAAAGACACTTGGAGCATGGAGGATTATGTAGCTTACATTTTCTTAAACTGTGGTCAGTGTTAGCCTGTGGCTTTAGCACTAAATTAACACTAAACTAGCTGTCTCTAACTTGAAAAACCATTGGGTCTTTTCACATGAAATCAATGTAGTCTGATATTTTTAGATTCTTCTGTCGGTCTTTTAAGTGCAAATATCAAATAAGGCAATATTTCTCAAATTAGAGAAAATTTACTGCTAAGGCCATTCTGCCAGGAACTATGCTAGGGCTAGGGCCCTTCTACCACACAACCGATGATATTTCAAGTTGTGCAGGAATGCACAACATATTAATCTCCTGGTGGCTGGATTGAAATTTGCTTTGTTCAATGCGTGTTGCAGTGTTTCTAAAATTGAGCGGACTCTTCCATATTTCTGCTGTCAAAAGGAATGATAACCAAAAATACAAATCACATCTGCAATGCATTTGTAATCATAAGCACCTGCATGAATGAGTAGATAGGTGTGATTTTAGCCATTACTCAAAACTATCAGGATAGGTGGAGGCAAGTTTTCGAGGTGATTGAGACATTGATTATGAAGACATTTATATTAAGACATGGTCTACTGATCTTTTAAGTGAATCCAGTGCAATTCATTTGGAACAGAAGTTGTTTGTGTGTGGGTATGGTTGTGTTAGCGCCTCCCAACAAGGACATATATGTATGTCTACACTTCACATACCAACTGAGGACACCCAACTTTTCAGTATCGTCCTCAATTTGCCAGGTAGTGAAATCGTTTGGAAAGTGTGTTCTTGTATGTTGGAAATTTTAAAACACTAATATGCACAGGATATGTCTACGGTAGGGCAGTTGCTGTATACGCTGAATATTTCATGGTGGTTTTGTTTTTGCAAATTTTGCAACTTAAAGGGAGAAGGAGCCAGCAACTAACAGGCATAAGTTAAGAAAATCAATGACATTGTGAGTATTGTGAGAATTATGGTTAGCATGGTGATAAAGACAGCCCCGTGGGTGGGGGGGGGGGCATAACTCGAATTATATTTTTTTTTTTTTTGAACGGGTGTGCCTCAAGAGGATGCTGGAATGGGGTCTAGGGAGCTTGCCAAAAGAGCAAAAGTATAAGGGGTCTTCCGGGAGCTAAAGAGCCTCGAAGGAATTGAGAGGGTCTAGTGGGGTTCTTAAGGGGCCGGAGCAGAAGCGACAGCGAAGCGAGCGAGGGGCATATACACTATCAAGAATAATCGCCGTCGCAGGCGGTGTCGCTCACGACAGCTGGCGCCAGGGCAGGGCTGCGTGGGGCGGCGTCTTGCGAGCGTTAATCAGCTAGTGACGCGGAGAAAGTACGGCGGCCGTTTCACCCGAGTCGGACGGCAACGAGGATTGGAGACAAAGTGCAATGAAGAAGGGCATCTATAGATGGATGCGATGATGGTTTAATCTAGTTGAGCTTTCAGTTTTTGGGGGTCCTACGGAAGCTGCGCTGACGCTCCTATTAGACCATGCACTTTTAATGGAAATTTGTGCATCTAGAGAGCGTGAAGATCTGGTCTGAAAACAGGGGTCGTCGAAGATAGAAGAGACAGCCTAAATCGTTCTTGCAAGTTTTTACTCCTAGGATAAAACTTGCAGAAACAACTATAGGTGGAGGAGCTTATCGATTCAAACAGTGCATACATTACCACAGGGCGACTAACACACGTTGGGTTGCATGCATCGGGCACGCATGATCAGCTGCAGACCAGTGCATGTGTGATCTGATTGGTTGACAAGAACTCAAATTTTTCCCTAACTTATGCCTGTTAGTTGCTGGCTCCTTTCTCCTTTAATGAATGCAAAACTTTTCACTTCCTGATATTCCTGTACAAAGTGAATGCAAATGCAATAAAAGCATGAAAATATACTCTCACGAATTCCTCGTCTTGAAGCAAAATCAGGAAAATATATGTACGCGAAATGTATGGTGTATACAGTAAATATCAAACACTCGTATGTACACACAATGTCCCTTCTTAGGGGTGTGTAGTCATGATTATACATGTAGTCTGTAAAACGTCCTCGACTGGCGCCGCTTACAAGTATATGTGTGTGTGTATGTGAGTGTGCCTGTCTTTCTGTCTGTGTGTAATTAAATTTGCAATGAGTTTAATGAGTTGCCTTATGTTGATGATAGATCAGTTTCTGTCATGTCTTTCAGTAATTTGATGCTGCTATATCCATGTGCTTTTCTTTTCAACCAAACAAGTTCATAGCTGCCAACTGTTACTAATTTTTTAGTAATGATTACTAATTTCATTCTCTATTTATGACGTTTTGGCCTGTTATAAACTGAAGAGTACTAATTTTTGTAATAAAAAACTGTGTAGTTCTATGCAAAATGTACAGTATTACTAATTTGCATCAGAGAATACTCATTTTTGCTGAGACAAGTTGGCAGCTATGCAAGTTCAAGACGAATCTTTCAAGCCTCGATAATCATTCCAGTCAATATGTGTTTCAGATTATTTGGTTCTTGCAATATTTTAAGCTGATTCTAATCATACCAATAGCCATTTTCTGTGCAGCAACAAATGTACAAAAACTAACATAGTTATTTTGGATTTAATGGAAATTAGTGCATTAATTGTGGTGAAATAAATTTTTAATTGTGTATTTTGTAACGTTGTAATTTAATATTTGCTTGCAAGAATCTTTCATTCTTGAAGATTTTGAACGTAATTAGGTGTGTGAATGAAAAAACAGGTAATACCTGATAATTAAACAGCTTTAATTGAATCATGTGATACCAGGTACAGTGATTTTTAGTCACAATATCACCATTTATATCAAATTTGAGAGATGGGCTTCATGTGGAATAGAAATACATGTACAGGTATTGTAATGGAATCTAAGTAAATCAGGTATTACTGTATTAAAAATTCATATTAACTATCAATGTAAATTGCGTGTATAAATAAAAATGGATGGCATTCCAGGAAAACTAATAGGCCTGTTCTGCATATCATGCATGATATCACTGTGTAATACATGTAAAATAATATCCATATTTTGTTGTGCCTACAGAGATTATGAAACATCAAATGTTGAAATAAAATAAAAATAAAATGACCAAAAACGTTCCATTGTGTTCGTTGTCTGTTGTGTTATGTATTTATTAGCTTGTTCTTTGCACTAGATGTCATTTGTTATTTTTATTGAATGATGACAGTAACTAAAAAAAAAGTCACATTTTTTCCCGCCAATTTAGCAAAATCTGGTGATTGTCAGTAATTCACAGTTTATGAAATCACTGAAACATTGAACACTGCACAAAATAAGATTCAAAATTGTCGTAACCTTTCTTACAAATGTTCAATTTTGGTGAATTGTGTATCAAAATGTAACGTGAAAATTCATCTATCCAATACTGCAATAATTTGAATTTTTGTCCCCGCGGAACTAAGTTCAAAAGGGGACTATGAAACGGGCTCTGTACGTGTGTGTGTGTGTGTGTGTGTGTGTGTGTGTGTGTGTGTGTGTGTGTGTGTGTGTGTGTGTGTGTGTGTGTGTGTGTGTGTGTGTGTGTGTGTGTGTGTGTGTGTGTGTGTGTGTGTGTGTGTGTGTGTGTGTGTGTGCGTGCGTGTGCATGTGCGTGTGCATGTGCGTTTGTGTGTGTGTGTGCGCGCGCGTGTGTGTCTATGTCTGTTGGTGTGAGTGTGTCTGTGTCTGTTGGTGTGGGTGTGTCTGTGTGTGTCCATGTGAGCTCGAAATGTTAAAATTTGCTTCTGTGTCATTTCTTGGCCAATTTTGATTGTAATTGCTCTGAATGATGAAGATAGGCGAGGACTTCCTAACTTCTACACAGAATTCAGAAATGCATCAATTATACAAATTTATGCAAATTTATTCAAAATTAATGCAAAATGCTTCTACATATCACCGAGGATTTCAATTCTGTTTAGTTTATGTGATAGTGCTTGGTGGGGGCTTCCAAACTTATACATAGATTTCTGAAATTTATTAATTATGCAAATTTATGTGAATTTATTCAAAATTAACGAAAATGCTTACTTCTCTTTCACAGCACATTCTGTTTCTGTTTAGTTTAACTGATAGGGCTTTGTAGGGGCTTCCAAACTTCTACACATAATTCTGAATTTCTCATATTTATCCAGAAGCTAGGAGCTGTTACATTTTACAAACATTCATGCGATTCCACAGGTCTACACTTTCGGTGGGGACGTCATTGGCAAAAGTTTAAAATCACAAGAACGTTTCCATGTACAAAACAAAAACTAAAAAAATTAAAATTATTGCTTCTTGAAGAGGTAAAGTGCATATTAGTTATTATATATTCAATATATTTCAGCAATTTGCTGAAAGGGTAAAGAAAAGTACTCCCACCAGCATCGATAATTTTAAAGGCAGATTTACTTTGAACCCTGAGCAAGAATTTGACGAACCTAGTGCAGAAATGTGATGACCATACAATGCCAAGGCCTAAGCTCATAATTACTGTGGAAGATTCTTCAAGTTCTTGCACACACTAGTTCTATGAAATCTGCCTTCCAAGGGGATTGATGTTGGTGTATATTGTATATGTATAAACACTATCTATCGTCATTTGAGCAATGACAATAAACCCAACTTGTCTTTCAACATCTTCAAAAAGTAATAGTTTTGAGCTTTTGTGATCTACATGGTTTAGTTGAAAATATTCTTGTGGTCTTGCACTTTTGCTAATGGTGATATTACGCCGGGGTACTGTATTATGCACCGCGTAATCTAACCGATTCACTTGTTTATATCTGGTTATACTTATATCTGCTACCATGAAGTGCCTGGTTTCGCTAGAATCGGTGACATTTGTAGTAATGGCATATGAACCGATTTTTCCACATCAAGATGATACTTTGTTCGTGTTTGCTGTTAGTTTGCTTTATCGTTAATTGTTTTTGAGATAGTGTATGTGTTGGTTGTCATAATTCATTGTTGTCCAATACACATACCATGTTCATATTTCGTTGGTTGTCCGGCAGAAGGACTCTCAAATTAGAGATAATTTACGATAAGCCCTCTGCTGGGACAACTGATGATTTATTGATAGACTATTATGAAATGAGTCCGGAAAACCCTGTCCTAGTACCCCGGCAAGAAAATTCCACAGACTTTGCGTGTGATATTCTGAGTGTTGGGTATTTGTGACAATTAGTGTTCTGAGACATGTAGTACATGACTGTAAACTATATGGTATTTCGCCCATGAGGGCGTTTCACTGAAAACATTATCCCACTTCTTGTCATACAGCCAGTATTCAGAACTCCCATAGTGAACGGTATTCTACAAAGAAATCATCTTTGAGTATACGTAAAGGATTAGGTCCTGGACTGATACTAAAACTGTTACAGGAGATTTTCAGGCTCATAGCAAGTTGCTGTGAACGGAAGCAGAAAAACAGAGACACACATCCTGTGAAATTTTGAGAATGATCAGACCAATGAGAATAAAGATAAATACAATTCCAAAGATCATTACAAACCTGTAACGTTGTTCAGGGGCGGCGCTAGTGTAAAAATGTTAGGAGTGGTGAAATCCGTCGGGATGATAAATTACCCCCCCCCCTTAAAAAAAAACTATCAACTTCAAGCCAAACATCCGACAAGTAGGGGGGGTGGGGGCGGGGGAGCCAACGACGATTAAAAGCATTTTTTGTCCTCCAAAAAAATTACTAGCCAAACTGCAAGCCAGACAGCATCCGACAAGCGAGAGGGCAGGGCACCGATGACCACCCAAAGCATTTTTACCGCCATTTTTTTTTTACCAGCAACATGAACAACAATGGGGGGGGGGGGGCAAAATTTTCGGAAAATGGAAAAATCCCCGTCAATTCAACTACTTTGAAAACAACACGGGCGGTCGCCCCCTCTGTCCCCCCACCCCAGCGCCACCCTTGACGATCACAAACATAAAAAAAATAACCTTGTCAAATCAATATTTCTAATTCCTCTGATTCTGCTTCTGTTCAAAACAACTTGCTACAATATGAGTTTCGAATTTATATTAGCATAGCCTGATAAAGTCTCATCAAAATACGAGATGGATTTCCGCAGGGGCGGCGGAACGTATTTTCGTTTGGGGGGGGGGGGGCAAAGCCAAAAAAGGGCACTTATGTGTCAAAAGTTTGGAGCTTGCACATATTTTCACCATCAGATTACGTTTTTGATTAAAATAGCTAATTTTCCGCGGTAATATGTAACTTGAGCCAAATCTTTTTGAAGGCATTGTGATTATGAAAACATTAAATATATATCTACTCCGCGAGCGAGCGTAGCGAGCGAGCGGTTTGGGAAAATTGGAAATTTTAAGTTGTAAAATTCGCTTTGTGGTCTATTCTGGTGGTAATTACAACTCAGATTTTTTTTAAAGTGTAGCAAAACCTTTTTGAAGGGGATTATTATTAAAGCATGGAATATATATACATGTATATCTACTCCGCGAGCGAGCGGTCACTTGGGAAAATTTGGAAATTTTAGGTTGAAAAATTCGCTTTGTTGTCTATTCTGGGGTTAATTACAACTCAGATTTTTTTTCGAAGTGTAGCAAAACCTTTTTGAAGGGGATTTTATTATTAAAGCATGAAATAAATATACATGTATATCTATACTCCGCGAGTGAGCGTAGCGAGCGAGCGGTTTGGGAAAATTTGGAAATTTTAGGTTGAAAAATTCGCTTTGTGGTCTATTCTGGGGTTAATTACAACTCTACAGTACCCCATCTGCACGATATAGCGCATCTATATTTAATGATTATGTAGTCATGCTGTATATTGTAGAACAGGGGCGTCGATCCATTTTTTGGGATTGGGATGGCTAAAGTAAGAAAAATTTCAAAAATGTTCGACACACTCCGCGCGCCAAAGTGTATGAACTAAAATTGATTATGTTTAATAGTTATTTTCTATATTAAATTGAATGGTTTTGTTGTGTCTTGCACTACTGTTAGACGTTTCCTTGCATTACGTTTCATGAAATTTCAAGTTGTCAAAATTATTGGGGGGGGGGGGGGGAAAATCGATACGTTTGCCCCCCCCCCCCAAATATTTTCATTGGGGTGGCGACCGCCCCTTGCCACCCCAGGATCGACGACCCTGTTGTAGAATATGCAAAGTTCTGTTACAGAAAAGGAGGTATTCTTCCTTAATTGGTGAGTTTTTTTTCTTTGTTAAATGAAGAGAATAAAAGGCAACCGTGGGATAGTTCTCTCACGAATGACACTTTTCATCGCTTGAAAAGCACATAAGATGTTATCAAGATAAAAGATGGAAAGGGCCCAATTTTGCCACCCCGAGGGCACTAAGGCTATAGGTCAAATGCCCCTTTTAGGTACATAATTTGTTTCTTCGTTGAACAAAGTTTTTTTTTCTTTACGACGTATCCCGGCAGGGGCAAAAATACATAGAATATAAAAACATCAACAAAAAGAAAAAACTCACCTTCGGTGACGAAAGTACGTTTATTAAAAAAAAGTACTGAACTTAGTATGGGTAGGGGCCTACAAATCAAAAGAAGGCACACTTAACTTAGAAAAAACAGTCTTGTCGTACGGTGAAATGGGGGAGGGGTAGTGGGGCAAACAGTACGAGGGCCTTATTTTGCTACCCCGTGAGGGCATTAAGATGAGATGCCAAATGCCCTTTTTACGCACAAAATGTCCGTTGAACTTAATTCACCCAATTATGTCTTCTTTGTACTGTAAACATGCCCCGTCAGGGGCAAATAAGGAAGAAAATGAATGAGAAAAGAAAAAAATAACATAGAATAAAATTAATAACAAAAGAGAAACACATTCAGGAACGAAAACGCGTAGATTAAAAAAAGTGTGCCTTTTTCAAAAAGGTCAAAATTCATTTTGAAAAAAGGGCATTTCCTTTCGATCGGAAATTGGTGGGGGGGGGGGGGGGCACAGTGCCCCCCTGGCCGCCCCCCCCCCCCGGTTCCGCCGCCCCTTCTGGATTTCCGATTAACAATTCCTTAGGTTTACCCGTTAAAATATGAATACAGAGTCGTCGCAGGATAAAAAATCGGCAACCTGATTTTTATGGGCAAAAATCTTACATAAATAATTTCATTGACGAGATTATGTAGAGCTTTGCTTTCTAATTATATTGATGCACAATTCACTCGGCAGTCTCGCATGATTGTATAGGAAAGTGGTACCATGCATGCGCCAAAATTTAATTTGCAGGTACAAAGTTGCAACTTGAGTTTATTTTAGTTTTTTTAAGTGTTTCACTTTATGCTTTACGCACATCGCCCCCACTTTTGTCGGATGATGTTTGGCATGTAATTTGCTAATGTAAAAAAAAAAAAAAAAAAAAAACTGGCGGGCAAAATTTTCCCGACATAGTTCTCGACCCTCCTAAGATTTTACCCTGGCGCCTCATCTGCTTTTGAATACTTGCTGTATTTCTGAGTCGACAGATAACTTGTTCAGGGTCCATTTTGAAAGTCCATGTACCTTGTAATGACAGTGCCCCCCCCGGACGCGCACACGCACACACACACACACACACACACACACACACACACACACACACACACACACACACACACACACACACACACACACACACACACACACACACACACACACACACACACACACACACACACACACACACACACACACACACACACACACACACACACACACACGGGCGTATGTATACGAGGACCTTGAAACTGATATCTTCCGAGGACACCATGTGGGCGGGGGGGGGATCGCCCCAATGAAAATATTAGGGGGGTAAACATATTGATTTACCCCCAATAATTTTGACAATTTGAAAAATTCATAATATGCAATATGTTTTAAAAAGCATCGGAAAGCACTATAAAACCATTAAACATGGCATAAAAATACTATTAAACATATTGAACAAAATTAAACAAAATTGCCCATTTTTCGGCGCGCTTTGCGCGCAAAATTATTATTTTTTCACTTTTGCCCCCCCCCCCAATCCGACACATGGATCAACGCCCCTGCTATCAGGTCATTTGTGTCCGCAATTGGCAATTTGATTATGATGTCGCAGACTTATAACTCCCTACTATTTCACAATTTTTATCCTGCTTTTATGCAAAGAAGTAGATTTCCCCTTAATTGTTCTTACTTCATGTAGCAGAATGGGATGACTTGCGTAATATCAATGCATCGACAATGCACATGGTTTTAGGCCCTGCATTTCCACGAGTATGTTAATTTCACAATGAATTGAATTTATTTATTTCCACTTTCAGTTAAAAACAAAATACAAAGAAATATATGCAAATTGACAACCACAAATACATGAACAAACCCAATACGTATACATAAACAAAAGAGCATAGCAACTGAAACAAAAAAAAAAAAAAAAACCAAGTCACATCATGAAACTGATATTGGGTGGAGACAACATAGGTCATTGACCTTTCATGGAGGACTCCAAAGTTACATTGGTAAATTATACTGTAAAGAACTTAACACAAAGCAAGAACAAAATGTGCAGGCAGGTAAGATTTGGCAAGATAAGATTCACAGTTTACGCAGTTCAATTTTATATTTTCTTTTAAAGGCAGATAATGATGAAGAATTTTTGATGTTTACTGACATATCATTCCAGATTTTGGGTCCGATAAATTTAATAGAATCACGAGAAACTTTGTATTTTAATGAAGAAATATGGAGATTTTGTGCTTGCCTTGTGTTATGTGAATGAATTTCAGAATTAGATACAAAGTAATTGTTGAAAATAGACGGCAATAACTTGTTTACATGCATAAACATGAAAGACGCCACCTGTAGTTTATATACATTGGGGAATTTTAGAAGATTTAATTTATGAAAAAGTGGGTCACTGGGTACTCTTGGGTGAGCATTGAGTATTGCCCGAACAGCTCTTTTTTGAAGAACGAACAATTTATCAGTTAAATACTTTGGACAATTTCCCCACACTATGACTGAATAATTGAGGTACGGCAAGATCATAGTATTGTATAACATAACCAGAATTTTCAATGGGAGATATTGTCTGAGTTGATAAAGTATGCCAATAATTCTAGTAATTTTACACGAGATAAAATTAACATGTTCTCCCCAGGTCAAATTTTCGTTTATGTATACACCTAAAAATTTTACCAAGTGTACATGATTGATAGATTTCAGATTTCAGATTTCAGATTTCAGATTGAATCATTTATTGTCCATATCAGGATATTTGTTTTGTTTACATGTTTTTTTCCACAAAATATACAATACATTACATATTTACACTACACAAACAACATTCAATGTGAAATGTAGACAAACATAAACAGATTGACCGTTCATACAGACATGATATTTGGATTTATATCTTTATTCTTTGGTTTGAAAATCATGTAATTAGTTTTGTTCATGTTTACAAGCAACTTGTTTACGGCAAACCATTCATTTATCTTCGGTAATTCCTCGCGAAGTATTGTAGTTAATTGCACAACACTTGAACCACGAACATATAGGCCTAAAGTAGTGTCGTCTGCAAATATGATCGGACATAATACTTGACTAACAAACTGGATATCATTGACATAACAGAAAGAGAAGGGGTCCCAATATAGATCCTTGCGGAACGCCAGTAGAAATACTTTGCAAGGATGAATTCTGGTTATCGAATGATACATACTGTTTACGGTCATGCAAATAACTTTTAAACCATTCTAAAGCAATTCCCCTTACTCCATAGAATTGTAATTTTTGTATCAGAATTTGGTGGTTAATAGAGTCAAAGGCCTTTGAAAGGTCTAAAAAAATACTAATGGCAATATTATTATTTTCGAAAGCATCACTTACTTCAAGTTGTTCACAAATTCAAGAAGTGCCATATGTACAATGACCTGATCTAAAGCCAAATTGTTTATTGTAAAGAATGTTATGTTTATCTATGAAGGATACTAGTCTATTATACACCAGCTTTTCCAAAACTTTTGAGAACACTGATAACAAAGATATAGGTCTATAATTAGAACAAGTGCACTTGTTTCCACTTTTATGAATTGGCAAGACTTTGGCAATCTTCAGTTCATCTGGAAAACAGCCTTGTTGTATAGATAAATTGAAAATAGAACATAAGACATCTGATATGCAATGTATGGAAGTTATAAGAACTCTGGTTTCTGTATCATCATGTCCAGGGCTTTTTCCATCTTTCATATTGAGTACAATTTGAATGATTTCTGCAGAAGTAATAGGTTTAAAGTACAAAGAATCTGCATAGTTGCCAACAAGATATTTAAGTGGATTTATGTCAATATTCGGAATGTTTTCTGCAGTTTTTCGACCTACATTGACAAAGAATTCATTAAATTTATCAGAAACAAGTGCACTGTCTTCTATTAAAGACCCATCATATTCTATAGACCTTGCTTTAACATCTGGTACATTCTTCTTCAGTAAACCATTAACACATTCCAGGTCTTTTTTGATATCACATCTTACAGAAGCATTTTTTTTAGCATAATATTCACGTTTTGCTTTCTTTATGGCATTGGTAGCAATATTTCTATGGTACTTGTAGGTTTGTTCCCGATATGATGTTGGGTTTTTAATAAATTTTCGATACATTTGATTCTTTTTACTGCATAATCGTTTAATGTTTTGTGTCAATGCCATCATTGTCAAGTTTCTGTCACGACTGTCTGGTGACCATTATGTATTATCTCCTGGGAATATCTCACAACTTGTCTTCCTATGTATTTCGTCAACATTTTCTTTTTGTAAAAATGATGCTGAACCAGCATGTTTTTATTACTTTAAGGGTGGGTCCGGGAGTGGGTGGCATCACGGATGGAATAAAAAGGCTGGGTTCCGGGGTGAAAGTGAAACTTAAAAAGGGGAA
>JZLH01S0419483.1:2794-13646 GCA_001188425.1 Eucidaris tribuloides
ATAATGTAATTGGGTAATAATTCTTTCTTTGAAAGTGTACCTGTGGAAAAGTGAAACTAGCACACAACAAAGCCAAGGTTGTAGGTCCATGGGCCTATGCAGCGTTATTCTATTCGTAGAAAAGAACTTGGCCGATGCGAATAAAATCACATTTTTATGAGGGGTAGCAAGATTACGATCGTTGGATGCTATTCTACCTTCTTTTACATGGTGAGAAATATTTTGTGTAGACTTTTCTTCAATTTTGAATCGCTTCATTACATTACTTTCCATCTCAAGGAGGCCACAAATTTATCACGATTGAAAGGCCATGCACTGACATTTGGGATCGAATAAAAAATATATATATAGAAAATATAAAAAATAAATAATGTTAAAACATGCGGTATGTCGGCGATTCATCATACGGAAGCTGGCTATAAACAGAACACCCATGGAAGATTGTGCACAAAATCAAAAAACTGAAATTGTTGCTCTCCTTGGAACTGTTCACTTTTTTATGAATTATGCATCAAAATATAGCTATTAAGGGTTCTCTGCAAAACAAGTATTGGTTTTGAATGATCTGGTGATTCTGGTCTCGTTTTGTGAAACAACGAGTTCATAAACCAGAAAATCTGAATATCATAAAAAAGGTGACAAAATATTTTAATAGATATAATAATACAGATATAAAAATATACATTACTGATATAAGAATAAAAGGAAAATGAATACTGATGGAAGTCATGTTTTCCAGAAAAAATATCAACTTCATATTTTGTTGTTGCTGCGTGTTTGGGAGGATATTGTGTAGAGCAAATAAACGTTTCTCATAAAATTGGTCTACTTCCGATTTTCTCTCCCCTGTCCAATTCATTCTTTCTCTTTTTTTTTCTGTCTTTCTTTCTTCAAGTCTGTCTTTCACTCTTTCTTTCATTCCGGTATCTCTCGACAATGGCTGGAGAGCGAGTTTATTTTATATCGCCCTCAACGATCGGAAGTTAACAGTCTAAGCTAAGATGTTGACAAGAAAATCTCACGGAGCTGGAATCGGAGATTGGAGGTATATGGTCGGAAATTATGTCGATAATGATGACTAGACGACCGTTTAAAGGTAAGACAATATTGTAAAGTACTCACAACAAATACCCTGATATTCAATGTGTTACGTTGGTTTGTTTTTGTTAAACAAAGAAAATGAAGATGACCGTTTTGTCCTTGACAACTCCATTCTTCATCATTCGGTGAAGAAAACGGACATGTCGTACGGTATGCGCTGTGAGCGAGTGCTGCATCTTCCCGCTGCCGGTAGTATACGGGCGAGCAAGTTGTAGCAACTGGGTCATGGCCACGCACAATTGCGTCGGGCGTTCTGACCGCCGTGTCATCGCATTATGATAATTTCGAACTTCTATTGTACTTACATTGCCCGGTCCCCTTACAATCTGGTAGTGCAAAGTTGCCGTCATGTTAAAGTTACCGTTTCAAGATTTTCCAAAGCAAAAAGTGGTTTATCCTGTGTGACTGATGTCGTGATGACTGTCTGTGATGTGGTGGGTTATTAATTTAGGTAGGGAGTTCGGTGAAAATCCTGTTTATCAAAATCATATCTGCCAGTACACAAAAATGTTCCATTGAACTGTGTACAAAATCTACAGAACCGGGTCATTTTTTTCTAGTTTTTGTCCGATTTGAAAATGAAGGAGGCAAAAAAACCTATAGAAAACTGGTACTTGGTAGAGTCTACCACCTGAAAGCTTGTGTGGGGATTATTTTCCGCTAATTTGTTATGATGCTAGTCTCAGCACTAAGCAGCGCATTGTTGACAGAATATTTTTGTAGTTGAAGAGAACAAAAATTTTATAAAAAATAATTGTGTAATGATATCACAATATTTTGGCCTGCTATGAATTTCTCTTTCTTCAAGCTTTAGAATGGTACTAAACTGGTCGTGTTTCTGAAAAAAAATTAAAAAGTCACCGAACTCCCTAAATTTTAGGATCCCCTAAATTAAAATTTGAATTTTGGCTGATGATTGTCGATTGAGCTTGACATGGGTGATGGACTCAGCTTCAGCGATTTGCCCCCTAATCATTCAAAATAGCCACCGTAGTCATAGAGTAAACTGTTCACGAGTTAGATCTACTTTCTTTATTTCAAAAGAGCCACCGTGAAGAAGAAAAGTATTTTTTACCCTGCTCAGCTTGCCTTGCCGCAGAGAAAGACAGGGTCAGTGACCGTGAGAGATGAGATAACATAATTAAAAATGATCACTGATAAAGTGATAGTGACAGCAAAAAAGTGCATAGTGTACACAGACATCTGATACTAACATTAGAATCTATTTTTTAGTGTATAAAGTGTTGACTGTTGCCTGTTGGCTTTGTCGTGCATTTTTAAAGTTTTTTTTTCTCTTTTTTTTTTGGATTTACACTTTACAAACATGGCACAAAACTGAAAACCAAAATAGATTGGTTAGTCTAAATGGATTATCGGAAAATAAACTTACTATTATGAACATACTTGTAGATCTAACATTATGAACTTTTAGTGTATTTGTACCTACTCTACTGTACATGCAGTGTGTGCGTATTGTTATTGTAAATTTGCGTGGGACTCTATTGAGAAATGCCAGCTGTCTGCATGCCTGGTCAATAACTAACTTTTGAGTCAGTAGCACATTGTGATTGAGTAAAGTGTGAATGCTATTGTGCTTCTGACTTTCAGTGATATGGTTCAGTGCAGAAGGCTTTTCATCAGTGAAGTTGAAGGTGATTTAATATAGAAAGTTTCCCTGTACTACATGTACATCATTCCTTCCTTCCTCTAGAAGTCTCGGTGAATGAAAAAGGGGTTTCTATACAGTCCCATTCATCCTTGACTCTTGCAGCATTGTACTAAATGGGGTTGGGGGGGGGGGGGAGTGATCAGTACAAGCTCTGTCATGAACAGTATACTTCTGCAAGTTGTGCACTTAGTAGGGTGCTGTGTGTAATGAGTTTTGGACAATTGGACATAAGCTTTTGAAATCTTAATTTGTGGTGTATTCAAGGCATTACATATGTTAATTTTTTGTTGATCATTTACATGTATAATGGCTGGGGTCATAGCATGTTTGTGACACATATTTTTACTGAGTAGGCTACTCAACCAGTGTTTTTTGAAAATCTCATGTAAGTACGATTGAAGAAGGATACTTTGCCTGGGTACAGACAATAAAGAATAATTGATCCTCTGAGGAGAAAGAAAAATGGTTTCAATTTTCCTTTCACACAAAACATTTGGGTGTGCACTGAACATAAAGTACACTTTTCAAATCAAATTTGATGCAAATTTTCCCTAAATAATAGTGTTTGCTAAAGCTATGAAAAAAAAAAAATCTTTCTTTCCCTCCTATGAATGTGAAGGTTGTATTGGTGACAATATGCAGAGTTGAAAACATGGTGGCGAAAACTAATACATGTACTGTTAAAAAAAAAAGGGTCGGATGTGGGGGGGGGGAGGGGGCAGGTAGATAACGTCTTTGTTTTCTGCTACTAGTACAGTATTTGTCCCCCTGTTGGTGACCCAATTTAATGTGTGCAATATTCTGTGCAAAGATTAAAATCCACCATGGTTTTGAAATGGTGGAATTTTGGACGTGCGTGTCCATTGTTGACTTTACTTAAATATAAACATAAGTGTGACGTGTTTGATTAGGTGCTGTACACAGCACACCATCCTACAGTACTTGTTCAGTATCGGGAGCTTGATTTGCGTTGGTACGACATTACTCTGTATACATGTACAGTTGTACAGTACGTACAGTGTACCGTACACATACCTTTCCATTCCATACGTTATTTACATGCTTTCTGCTTGTTTCTTTTGTTAGTGATATCACGGTGTTTGTGAAGTTCCCACAATGCTCGTAGCACTTCTGTCGTACAGCTTTGGACCGGGGTGAGGACGCTTGAATTGCCCTCTCAAAATCTGCAACCATGTGGCGAATGCTGCGATGGCGCCCCATTCATATGGCCATCGTGTCCGGGGTGACTGTCTATGTCCTTCTCACGCTCATAGGCATGGTGATGCACGAAAACGAACATGAGACAACTGACGCACGCCGCCGATACCTTGCCATCGCCAATCAGGTCCGACGTGACGACCGCGGCATCCTTGCTGTAAATGATGATACTAAGGGCATCCACCCTGAGGATGCGCTCGTCGCTGCTCCACAAGACAATGCAAACTTCATCTACATCGGGAAGCAGGAGCACAACGAGATGTCGGGAGATAAATTGGACCAGATAGCAAAACTCTTAGAAAATATAGGAAACAAAATTGATGAGAAGGACAACGAACAAAATGTAAAAGATGATTTTAAAAATGTAGAAAATATTGTAAAACAGTTGATGTCAGGCAAAGGGGAGAGTGAGAAGGACAAAGACAAGGTCAAAGACTTGTTAGTGCTAGAAGAGCCGGATGTCAAGGAGGCTATTAAGGCAGTGGAGATGGACGACTTGCCATTCCTGAAGGAAAGTTCCTACCAAGCTTCGGTAAGTATTCGGGCTTGTAACCCATTGAAGATGGAGGATTTTGCTTTAACCCGTTGCAGACTAAGTACAAGTTAACTTGTGTTGGAGTCTATGGAAAATGCGTGTTACAGTGAAATCAAATCATCTCCAACAGGTTAACATGCATTGCCCGTAGACCCTGTGATGAGATACATGTATCCCCAGTCTAGTCTTCAACAGGTTAAGGTCACTGCACAGTAGGGATGTTACATGTACATCTTTGACGGTATATCGTAAAAAAAATAAAAAAAAATCTTCCAGATATCAATTTAACAATTATTTAGCTCAAACAAACAATTGGCAAAAAGATTGCACCACAATCGTGGCTATACGAGGCTGCAGTAATTTTGGAGTACCCACAAATATTTGACGTTCATACCGTTCCGGCCCACTAGCTAGGTTTATTATCGGGGCAGAGACATTATGTTTTCAGGTTGCCCTTCCGTCTGTCCATCCACCCGATGACACACATTCAGTTTCAGGTTTTGATCTACGCTAAGTGGACATATCGGCCTAGATTTTTTGATAATTAGTATTAGGAGAGGTCTTGTTGATAACAGCAGTACTTCACACCATACGTTCCCACCGTGATCTGATCTATAAACTGGAGTTGGCAGCCTTGATGGTGTACACCATGTCTACATCACAAGATTCTTGTGAAGTGAGAGAAATACCCCAGTGTTACTGTTAGAAAGGCTGTCATTTTTGTTTCATGAATTGCAATATACATGTACACATACATGAAAATAAATAGTATACTTGCAAATAATGCAATTATTTCCACATCATTTACACTTCAATGTTTGGACGTAAAAATTGTATTGGGTTTTATTAATTCGTTCATTCAGTTGTTTATTTACTGTATTTAGATTTGTTTTTTTTTCCCCGAGAAGAAAATACAGACTTTGGAACAAAGACAATGGACTTCCAATAATCCAAAATCTGAGACCAGGACTACATGTACATCCTGATGCTATTGCTAGGAATTTTGCAAACATCACAGAAATTATAGGCCTACATAATCCAAGTGTTGACTTGGACACACATACATGTACTTGTACTGGCGTGCATATTTCATGGTGGTTTTGTTTTTATGAATTTTGTAACCCATCATCCACCAAAACGTCCACTTCCTTGTCTTCCTAATACTGTACGCCTCTACAAAGTGAATGAAAACACAATCAAAATTACAGAAATACTAAACTTTTCACTTATTGTTTTAGCTCTTAACATATTTGAATGGAACCACACTAAGCAAATTTTGAAGTGTAGTGTCACAGATCTTTGAGCATTTTTAACTCTTTATACACTGTCCTTCCTCACATGTACAATGGTACCTATTTTTATTGTGAATTTTGGGAAGATATTTTAAATCAATAGAGCTACAAAAGTACAAATGTGCATTTTTTTTTTTTTGGGGGGGGGGGGGTAAATTTCCCATACAAAAACATTGTCATAATGTAATATGCCAAATTTGTTAAAATTTGGAAAATATTCTGTACATGTAAACCCTACCACTTTTGAGGTAAAAGGTAAAAGGTAACTTTATCAAGGTTGGCAATTTCCCGGGAAAATCCAGTATTTCCCACCCAGGCGGGAAAAACTGGGAAATATCGGGAAATGCAGTGAAATACTCTGGATGTACATGTATAGGGAGGTACAGGGAAATGCAATAAAATGCTTGGAAAATACCTGAGCAATACCTGAAAATATTCAAGAAGTGTATTTTATAGTATTTCCAATTATTTCCCATTTTCCTAAAAAATTATTGAGGCGGTAGTTACTGCCAGTATTTCCACTCCGGCCAACCCTGAACTTAATAAATTAGATTATTTACAAGCTTTTTCTCTTATCTGTGGTTCTAAGTTATGTACATGTATGCGAAATGTTTAGATTCAGTGAGGCAAAATTGTGACCAGATGTATGGTGTATACAGTCCTCATACACTGTACATGTATTATTAGCCCTGTGAGTCATGAAGCATTTTTTTTTATATTTTTATATATATTTATATGTTTTTTACCTAAAATTTGATTAAAGATTTAGACAAGAGTACAGGTGCAGCATGTACAGTACAGATCCCAGTTGCAATATTGCATTCTACGTACTTGATATTCGTACAGTACCCAACAGATCAAGAGATAGTTCCTAAACTAAACCTGGATTATTATCATAAACTATGATCTCATCCTAGATAATGCAAAGATAAATTGTGCAATCTACATATATGGTCTAGGCAAATTGTTTGAAAACTGAGAGCTTACATTTTTATTACTCTATACGTGTGCATGTTTGTTAATGTCTCTGTGTGTTTGGGTGTGTGTTTGTGTCTGTGTGTGTGTTTGTCTGTTTGTGCATGTTTGCAAGTAGGCCTATTTGTGTTGTGTTTTTGTGTGTGTATGTTTGTATGTGTGTTGATGTGTGTATTTGTGTGTGACTGTGTATTCTATTATTTTTTTCTGTATGGACAGATATAAAATTTATGTTCATTGCTGCCAGTTGGCCATGACTTGTTTGTTGCCAAGATACAGAAGAGAGGTGCAGCAAAGTGATTACTGACTCTGGTCATGAGTGCAAATGGAGCTCTTTCTCTTATTGCTCTACTGTACCTCTAGGGCACACAATTACAAAATAAGAAACGAGTGCTTATTTGGTTTATTCTCACATTTTGCGGATGTACTGTACCTGTACATTGTGTGTACTGTGTATTCATACAGTCTACAAAAACTAAAGGATTTATGACATATTTATTAGTGTTGCACGACTCCAGGATTTTTGGGAGTCGACTAGTCGCCGATCAAAAGTCGCGACTCCGACTATTTGCCGACTCTTGGCATTCGGTTCTGTTGGTATGATCAATAGGTAAAAAGAAGCACACTACAACCTATACAATGACTGTTCAGTTTCCTCCTTCAATGATTTCAGTGATTTTGATGCAAAAGCAGTCCATTGTTGTCCAATTTCATTACCAATGATAATGGTTAGTTCATTTTGAAAATTTATTTTTGAACTTATGTTGTACGATCATTCAAAACTTGACTTTCTACCATAGTCCCACACATTGCCACTGATGTTTTGACTGGTTTATATGGCATACATATGTGATTACATGGAGTCGATTCTGGCATTTCAAAAGTCGGAGTCGCGACTCCTTGACGATAGTCACGACTCTGACTTTTGGCGACTTAGTCGTGTACTAACATTTATCTGAAAGGAGTGGCTCTGCCATTTTCATTGTTGCTTCATATTTGCTGCAATGATGGATTGTGTGTGTGTTTTTGTGTGTGTGTGTGTCTGTGTGTGTGTCTGTCTGTGTGTATGTGTCTGTGTGTGAACTGAAAGAGAGTCTGTGTGTTTGAGTGTGTGTACGTGTGTATAAAGTGTGTGCTCATAAATACATGTACATGTATGTACAGTGTATGTCTCTGTGTGCGCCTTTGATAGATCGTGTAAATTTCAGCACTGTGTGTACACAGTGTATGTGTACATGTACTATATGTGCTCATGTCTGTGTGTGTGTCTTTGATAGAATGTGTAAATTTCCACACTTGAAATAAATTACACTATGGATACACAATATATGATTTATCTCACATTCAATATGCAATCACTTGTTGATACAGCTGGAAGTCAACTGTACTCTTGCACTTTACTTTCTGCCAAGTGCAAGAAAATAAAGTTTGACAGATTATCAAACATGTACATGAGCTGCAACTTGCCTGGCTGAGTTTGCAGTACTGTTTAAAATTGTTTCTTAAACAGATGATAGAACTTTGTACATGTACAGTGTACAATGTATGTCAGTTGTGAATCTGTGAATGAGCTCAAGAAAGTGTGGATACAGGTACAGCAATGTAGTATACGGTAGGCCTACATATACGGTAGCAGCACTTCTGTATAAAGTACTGTATGCTCAATACTTAGTATACTGTAATATTTGCCCTTAGGTTACTTGTAGTTAACAGATTGGCTGTTTAGGGATTTGGCAAGATCCATTATTTCCCTTCATTATCAATTACCAAACGGTAGTTTAGTATTACACATGGTGTGTGTTGAAAATCTGAGATCATATAGTTCGATGAATTGTTGTTTATGAGAAAAGACTATTATAACGACATGTTTACCAGAATGTTGTTTGCTTTCTGTGAGTTTTAGTTTGCTCAAAATTCGAATCGCGGTTTAACTGTGCACCGTAGGCCAAGACGAGCCAGAGCGCTCTGATTGGTCAATCGGCTATCCCTGGCACGACCTTTGGCTAACGGTGATCGGACCATTTATTGGAACGGCACGTGCCACGTTGGACGTCGAAGCATTTGTTTTGAAAATATTGGCTCCTGAGCAAATTGTGAAAAGGATTGAAGTTTAACCGTCAGATTTTCTCTCTAACCAAAACCTAAATATTTTACCCCAGTCTCTATGAGAGCGTGTTTATTATATATTAATCTTCACATTGGATATTGATTTTCAGCTGATTTTGATTCATTATGTTTTTTGACGTGCAAAGAATAAACCCTATCTTTAAGAATAGGCCAAAGCAAACAATTCTATCTTTTAAGAATAGGCCAATGAAACAATTCTGTTTGTGTTCTAAAGATAGGAGCTGACTTACAGGTAAATCCAATCTTATATAAATTTCATTTGCAATTCTTATTACTAATAAGGTATAGGTAAAAACAACCTTTGACAAATTCTTCTTGGCCTGCACATGTGATTTTGTACATGTACATACATGGTATATCTTGTATTACCTGTACAGTGTACATAAACAACAAAACAACGTGGACAAAACTAACGAACAACAACAAGCAAAGCCTTTAGGGAGAATTTTCGCACACTCTCAAGATTATTTTTGCAACAATTTGGATACTGGGAAAACAGGGTGAATTTCGTGTCATTAGACTGTTTCTGGTTTATTGCCAGGGAGTTTGTTTTACATGATCATGTACGTGTACTTTTAAGACATTTGTTACACATTACAATGTAATGTAGTTTATCAAGTAGGGACCAGTTGATTTTTCGCGATAACGTCGACAAACGGACGGAATTTCGGAAATCACAACTTGAAACGCGTAAATGAATTTTTCAAACGGAAAATTATGGAAAACATCTTTTTTCTTCAAATTTTTCCTTTTTGAAAGGAAAAAAACACTAAACTCAGAACAAAAATTAGAAAAAGTTGACACAAAAACACGTCAGAAACAGCGAGAAATATTTGTTTCAAGTTTTATGTAAATGGAATTGTCATTTTTTTAATGTATACATGTACAAGTCTTTGGTAAAACAGAATTTCCATTTTTCAGACAAGATGAAAGGGAATGCCAGATTTTTGGAAACGGAAAAGGCCTTTTCTTGAAGCGGAAAATCACTGTCCCTTAATCAAGAATGGCCTGCAGGGTTAAGTGTTCATGTGCACATCCTTCAACACCTGCCCTACCTCGGGTTTTGGAATGTTGTAGGTTAATCTGTGGGTAATGACATTTCCATTGCACAAAATGTCATTCAGCAGTGGATTTGATCATTATAGGAATGTACATAACATTTCTCTGTATAGAGTTTTTGGTTTACCCAGTTTTTCTTCCCCTAAATGTTTGTCTTGCTGAAATAAATAAAGTACACCTATGGAAATGGTGTTTAACTCTTTGGTTGATGGGCTAAAATCCAGAATCCAGGGCTGTCAACTTTGGGGAATGGCTTGGAGGGAGATTCACTTTTGCCTGCCAAATTTTTTTTTACTAGCCAAATTATTAGCCTATCATTTCATTTGTTTGTAATACATGTATTTTCCTTCTACATAGTTGGCGGGAGTTTTTTTCATAAAGTGGTAGATTGGTGGGATGGCGGAAGGATGAGCTCAGTAACTCCTGCCAAAAGTGGGAGGGTTGACAGCCCTGAGAATCATCAATGTTTAATAGCCAGAAAATGGATTGCTGTGTAGTTACACTATGTATCTAACCTTTCAAGAAAATTCAGATACATGCATGCACATCTTTTATTTTTACACACGTACAAGAAGATATCAAGCTGTACTCAATTCAAGGATGTTAACCATTGAAATTAAAGAGGTACTGTATGGAAGGGATTGGGTACTTTCTTGGCAAAGTGATGTGCAATCATCTGGTTAGCTGCAGCACACAAGCATTATCCTGTTGAAGACCTTGAGAAAGGTGTACTGTATGTACACACTGTCCAGTTTGAGTATGGGGGCGCTGATGGACTCAGCGTTCTCGCCAGGTTCCCTTTCAGGGTTGTCGGCTTTCTTATAAACAAGATCGGCGCAAAGCGCCGACGCGCACGCAAAGCGTGCGCAGGGGGGA
>JZLH01S0419516.1:21452-37963 GCA_001188425.1 Eucidaris tribuloides
CTGATTGTTTCTGGCTGTGGTTTGCCAACAGAGTTGGAGGAGGTATTGAAATGGTTTGTCTACAGGTATGTTTGTTAATGTTAGACTTAGATCTATAGCTCCATGAATTTTTTAATATTAATTATAATATTATAATGATGATAAGAAGAAGAAGAAGAAGAAGAAGAAGAAGAAGAAGAAGAAGAAGAAGAAGAATATGGCTAGTTGGCTACTTATGTGTATAGCGCAGCAGGTCCGTCAATGAGACGCTCATGTCGCTGTAAGACATGTACAGAAAAACATGATAATCGTAATATAATATAACATACAGTACATGTATAAGAAAGCTACACAACTACATCATTTCTACATGTTCATGAACTCAAAAGCACAAACCACCCAGAAAGCCAAGCAGTTTACACGTAGCTGAGAGGAAAATGCTAGACCAAGTTCAATTTCCAAGGTCATGTCGGTCAAGTAGGTCAAAGTCAAGCAAAAGACAAGTCGTCCATACAGTTGTTGATTGGAGGGAAAACTCGACCCATGTTTCAGACAACTCGACTCATTTGTCGGATAACTCGACCCACCTGTCAACAACTCAACCATCTGTCAGACAACTCGCTCAATCTGTTGGATAACTCGTTCCATGTGTCGGACAACTCGCCCATTATATCGGACAACTCGCCCTATCTGCTGGACAAGTCGCCCCTACAGTTATTGAAGGGTCAAGTTGTTCCATTTTTTTTCTGTTTATAGTTTTCTTTGATGTGACCTTTCCTTTCCTCTCATACGTCACTGGTTTGTCCGTGATGCCACAAGACCAGTGAGGTACTTCCCATATGCCGATATGCTTGTTGACTTCAAAGTTGTGTTTTGGTGCGGTGTGATTGAAACTTGAAACAAGACTACGCGATACCAGCTTGGCACAAACACACCAAATATTAACGAGCGCTGAATGGTTCTAGTCCGCTCTTCATGTAGTCTTGTTTCAAGGTTCTATCATGCCACGTTCAATTTTTAAAAAGAGTTTCTGAGCTAAATAAATAGTGTTTGAATGGACATGCACATTTCGACTCTCTCTTTACAGGAGCACAGCTCAACTCACCTCATATGAGTTGTGTTTGTGTACGTGCGCTCGCGTGCATGAGTATATATATATATATGTGTGTGTGTGTGTGTGTGTGTGTGTGTGTGTGTGTGACAAGCAACGCCTGCAATTTAATTTAATGTCTCGATCATCAGAACATACTTTGCCCAAGATAATGAATTTAACATGTGCAAATTGTGCATGACAAACATGCATCAATGACGATTTCCATGTCGAACATCATCAGATGACGGCATCCTTGACCTATTCGCCAAGGCCAGAAGGCATCGATCCTGTGGGGCAGGGAGACGATCACCCCCCCCCCCATGAAAATACTGGGGAAAACATATCGATTTGCCCTAATAATTTTGACAACTTGAAAAATTTCATAATATGCAATGCAGAATTATTTTTTTTAAAAAACCCTTGATAAGCACTATAACCATAAAACATGAGCATAAAATACTATTAAATATACAAAATTATCAATTTTTCGGCGAAAATTCTGTATTTCAATTTGGCGCCCGAAAATTTTGGACTTTTTTCACTTTTGCCCCCCCCCCCCAATCCGAAGCATGGCTCGACGCCCCTGTCGCCAGATTAGCTTCAGACCGGTTCTACATCATTTTTTAAATGCTCGTGTATATATCAAGAGATTGAGCTTAAATGTTCACATTCGACAGAGAGTGATTGTGTTTCAAACTTATATATTTTTCTTCTTTCTTAATGAAAATTTACATTTCGAATCCAACTTGCATAATAATATTGATTATTGCTATGTCGGGCAACCCTCGGGCAAGCTTTCAGGTTGTTAGGGACAACCTGTGTTGAAATTTGAAAATATATGCATGAAATTTGTGAACTGGTCTATTCCAGATCATGTGACATCTGCAGAAGATACTCCCTGTGGAATACATGCATTTTTGTAGATCGACACGAAATAAACCAGCGTAAATAAAATGATTATATATGCTATACTTTTTACCGTGATTTACATAAAATGCTAGAATACAACCATTGAATGAAGTAATGCTGCCACCAGCAAGATAAGTCGGACAAAACACGAATAACGCATACAGTGCGTCCCAGAAAAAAGGAAACCGAGATTGATGAAAATATTTTTATATCTTAATAACAATATGAAAAGAAAATCGTACATGGTTGGAAAGCATATTTTCTCTTCTTTAATTTGATACCAGTCACAGAGATTCCTATTCACGCATGGTTGAGCAAAGACAATAAGGGACATAGTCATAAAATCATTTGTACGAACAAATTTGAAATTCATAGTGTCATGCTAGAATGTATTCAGAATATCAAAGACAATAAGAAGGGACATATAGTCATAAAATCATTTGTACGAACAAATTTGAAATTCATAGTGTCATGCTAGAATGTATTCAGAATATCTTCGACATTGAGGGACATCATTGAAAGCCGATTTTATCTTGTTTCATATGATACCACATTTGTGAAAAATAAGCGTTGCATCCGTTATCAGTAAGAAAAGACAATTTGAAATGATGCTTGTTTTCAGAAATGTTCCAAAATGCATTCATAAACCCTGTTTTCTGGATTTGGCAGCCAGCAAGCAAGAAATTACATTTCGAACATGATTCGGAGCATATTGTTGTGCCCCGAGCAAGATATTGTGTGAAGTCAGCAGTGCGTGAACCTTTTTGTTCAGCTCGCTTCCAATTGCTCAAAATGTATTCATTTTAAAAATCACATTAAAACAGGCATGTTTTAATTTTACTTGTTCTCCGGCATTGTACATTATTCATTTTTTTACGCATGAGGTGTCAGATAAAAGAGGAAATTATGAATTTTTTATGTCATGCTTTGGTTTCTTAAAAATAATTATTCTACCATGAAAATGGACTTAAAGATTGAAAATGCGCGTGCAAATGAAATTGTGGTAGCACCAATATCCATTGTTTTAATTCAATAATGCGTGAACGATTAATGATAAGTTATGTATCAAATGAAAGAAGAAGAACAGACCTTTACAATCATACCTAATTCAGTTAAGAAATTATTCGTTATCATAATCATTATGACATAATGATAGAATATTTTTGCCATGAAATCCGGTTTCATTTTTTTTCTGGGACACACTGTATAATGGCCTCTTTGTTGTAACACAATATAAAAAACCCCAGGAAAACAAGAATATGGTCAAACCAGTCACTCATAAATGTTAAACTTCTTAACCCTAATAGATCCGGGCTATCTCCGGTCTTGTCATCCCGGGGGGGGGGGGTAATGCCCCCCCCCCAAGATCTCGGCCGCAGATCACGCGATCGCTGCGAAAATTTGCACGCGTATAGAGCTGGACGTAATCTACAAGACTGTGTCATTAGATTTTCAAAAAATACATATTTTATATTCTTAATAATTAATTATGCAAATTTATGAATAAAATCATATTTTTGCCTATAACTCACTTGAAATAGCTTGTAGAAGGTTTGGTGAAAATATTCTTTCTGACATTTCTGACAATTACCTACAAAAAAATTGCCGAATCAGAATTAATTTCTTATGTATTTTATTGTTTTGTGAATTTCTTATATATTTCCTTGTTTTTTCGACCTTTTGTTTTTTATTGTTTTTTGATGAACTTTGTCGTGGATTTTTTTGCGATCATAAACAGTATAGAATTAATCCAATAAATCCATTCTACCAGTTAAAGTAAAAATAATCATACATTTATGATATTTGGCTGAAAACACAATTTGCATTGATTTTGTACACAAAATCACGTTTTTGAGCAATTTTGGAGTTGCATGCATGTACGAAAAATCGCGCAGCGTTGTAACGGTACGTCCGATTTTTGCGAAAATGGTCTCAAATGATGCGCGAGACTTGAAAGCAAAAAGACAGTGAACGGCGCGGCGAAAAAAAATTTGCGTGGCGGAATAATCGAGATATTGTCGGGGGGGGGGCATTGTGCCTCCCCCGGATATTAGGGTTAAAGCACCAAATGACCGTTTTAGGATACATGTATAGGGTTTCATGTTTACACTTTATGAGAAACACTGGTAGCATGAAGGATTATACAGATCAGATTTGTTAAAACTGGACATGTTGGTATATGCCTTTAATTCAAGTTTCCCTCTCGCGCAGCTCAAGACACTACCATTGAAGTGATAAAGGGTCATACGCTAGTATGATAGTAATGTGAAAGTGACCATGTTTGATTGAAGATGAAGATTAAGGTAGCATGGTGGCAGAGGGTGCCGAAGTACGTGTGTTCGATGATATTTATCTCGAAATAATGTAATATAGTAGTTTCCCTCCCAGCAAATGGACCTCAAAAGGAGCGCACGAAAAATAAAAAACACGTACGTCACGTCGGCAGTGACGCCTAGCGTCCACCCTGGAAAGCGTTTTGGTATTAAGTGTCCATTAAATTGTCATTGTGTTATTTTTTTCTATTTTTTCGTAGTAGTCTAATGTTTTTATCGTATGATATTTGTTAAAGGGGTCGTTTGTAAAAAAAAAAAAAAATTAAGCTTTATATCAAGACCCCACCATTATGTATATTCTGTGTTTTGTCAAAAAATGTATTAATTTTGTTTTTGAAAAGCGGAAATAAATGAAATGAAATTAAATGAAATTACCTGAAACAACAGATCAATGACGACAATTACAAGTTCAACATCACCACCACCACCATCAACAACAACAACAGCAACGACATTAACATCAACACCATCAACAACAATGGCGACGCGACGAATTCAATCCACAATGGTTGACATTAGTTCATCAATTCATGCGAAATATTTGGTTCTCCATCTGAAAAATATATATATTTAAGAATTTCTCTTACATGGCTGCCCATCTCCCTTTAAGCCAATAGACTGAATTATTTTGACCTTGGTTACCGTCTATGCAGAATGTAGATAGCCGTTTGAAGTGGGAAATATGATAAGACTGCAAGCCTCATTAACCGGTGAAATAGGTGTATTACCACGATCGTTCATCACAACTGTCAGCTCAGCGAACATTAGATGTATGGTACGCGTGTTGGATGTTGCTGAATAAAATGTTGTACCTGCAAAACACGACAATTTTGAGATTGAGTGGAGTCGTCAACGCGCAGAAACAGATGTATATTTAGCGCATATACATGTTTATTCGTTTATATCTAACACGGTTTCTCCAGCGGGGTGTGACTTGTTTTATTATAGCCAGGCTATACGCTTCAGTAACGTTCCTGATAAAATGGCGAAGATACGAGTAGATGTAGATTGTCTTGAAGGAATGTCGAAGAGTGAGTTATATCAGTACGGTTACTTCAATTCAGAACAAGCTGAAGCCAGCTACAAAAGTCCTGATGTGATACTACTGGCAAGTGGAAGACCTGGTGATCTGGTACTAAAGCCAACAGGAGACGCCTTTCAAAAGGCCATACAAGTTAGGATGGTGAGTGCTTTTAACCTCCCTTTCATCTGCCTTATCTGCTGCATGGACGATCTCTTACCACATTTCCTTATATTCCTGTCGATGGTTTTGAATACTAGCTGAAGAACATACCTGTAGTTTAAATGCATGGAGTGAGTGCACATGAAAATGCATCAAAATAATGCGGGATCAAATGCTACGTTCACTGACGTTGGTGTTATTCTGCTTGTGCTTGCAATTGCAAAGTTCGGCTAAATCTTTCATTCCAGGTTTTACGTCGACAAACGAACGAGAAGCTAATACTCGCGTTTAGAACAGTATTGGTAACAAGGAAACAAAACTAAATAGTTAAATGTGTCCAACATAAAAGTATTAACAAAATATTAATCACTATTATTGATCAATAATACGGCTGTTTGACCTTTCGGTTTACTGCTTGTGAATTTGTATCGAGCATTTTTGCATGAACATGTTATATTTGCAGGACTTGGATGAGGATCAAGATTCATTGTCCTCATAGGAAAAGTAACATAGTTTGATATGACAGCGTCAAGTTCAATCATAATGGGACCGATTTTTATCGTCAGAAATTCGAGAGAATTTTCCGAAGAGTTTGAATGCTTCCCTCTTATGTGGTGACTGCAAGAATCTATGAGATCATAATCAGGGTTGCCAGGTTTTTCGATTCTCAAACGGCCAAATTAGGCCAAATTACCGGCCAAATTCAGTGAAAAAAGGCCAAATTCGGAATTGATGCATTTTACGGGCACCATAGCCTAGATTTGGTTAGAAATAACGTTGTCATCAACACCTTTGAAACCTCTGCTGCAGCCGAAAATTTGAGTGCCGTGGTTTATGCGGAGCCAGATTTTTCACGTGAAATACATGCACACCGCTACTTTTCGATTCTTGTGGCACATTGACTGAAAATCCCCGGAAAATAGGGTTTTATAATGATTTTTTTATAGGTCAGTGAAAAAGGCCAAAAAACGGCCAAAAAGCCGTTTGGCCGGCACTTCGAATTCTTTCCGGCCAAACGATCTAAAAAAACGGCCAAATTCTGTGTTTTTGGCCGGAAAAAGGCCAAACTGGCAACCCTGATCATAATTCTCCATGGGTATGCGGCCCCTGGCATCCACCGACATCATGTACCCACCCGAATACCTGCTCATTTACAGCCTGCACGCTGCTATGGTGGCCCTGAAGGGACATCGTAAATCGTGAATATTCCTCGCCATATTCACGACTAACTTTGCAAATATCGTACCATTCAGTTGCAAATATTGGCGCCAATATTCACGACTATCGCATATTTCAGTCGTGAATATCCTCGCCAATATTCATGACTAACTTTGAAATATCGTACATTTAGTTGCAATATCGGCGCCAATATCACGACTATCGCTACTAATTGAAAACTTCGTTTCATTTGCTGTGCGAAGGTTTCGCACACACGCTATAACACGTGAAACGTACGTAAAAGTACACCGATTTTTGTACTAAAATGCTCATAGTTCGTTTATTAGTGAATGCTGCGCTTTGGGGCGATCAGTTTTTGAATCTTCATCTCTTTACCTTTCAAATGATATAAGGTTTGTTACATTTATTTCAAAATCCAGTGATCATTTTTTCTTCAAAGTTTCCTATGTTCGACAATTTGTCTATGGGAAAGCGGTCGAAATCCACTCTGAACACCCCAATTTTGGCGACACAGTAGCCTTTCCTCGTTGATTGTGAAGCAACGATAGGTCAATGAACTCTGGGGCGATCGGATTCTGAAAGTTGAATAAATTACCTATCCACTGATATAAATTGTAACATGGTTGCTCAAAAATCCAGTGATCATTTTTTCTTTAAAGTTTTAGCACAAATCAAGAAGAAGCCGACAAAATTGGGAGAATGACGTCACGTTAGGTCACGTGATTGTGCCCCGTCCGCATGCAAACCTATGCAGTGCGGTGGCGTTCACTCAGCCGTATCGTGCTAAATAAACAAACACATCCTGTGGAGCTTTTGCAATTTTCGCCCCGAAACTTTTCATTATGTTAAGTCGTGAATATCCTCGCCAATATTCACGACTAAATGTGCAATATCGTACATTAAGTTGCAAATATCCTCGCCAATATTCACAACTATTGCATATTTTAGTCGTGAATATCCTCGCCAATATTTACGAGGAGTCGTGAATTTTGTCGCAAATATTGGCAAACACATTTGCAACGAAATTTACGACTAGTCGTGAATATTGGCGCCAATATTTACGGCGAGATTTGCGATTTCGCAGAGTTAGTCGTGAATATTGGCGAAGAAATTCGCCACCAAAATTCACGACTGGTCGCACATTTTATCGTGAATTTTATTTCAAGTACCTAGGTGCCCTTTCTCGAGGCCTTTCTCGAGCGGGGACGTTATAGTCTGCGTATCAGCCCTGTTTTGAATTGTGATTAGTTCCAAGCAGACAGCCAACAAAACTAATGAGGGAGGAGGAGTAGGAGGAGGAGGCGGAGGAGGAGGGGGGGGGGGAGAAGAAGGAAGAAGAAGAGAAGAAGAAGAAGAAGAAGACGGAGAAGAAGTCAGAAGAAGGAGAAAAAGATAAAGAAGAGGATGAAGAAGAAGAAGAAAGAGAAGAAGTCAGAAGAAGAAGAAGAAGATGAAGAAGAAGGAGGAGAAGAAGAAGGAGGAGGAGGAGAATGGAGAATAAGAAAGAACATAGGAAAAGAAAGATAAAAGAGGAGAAAAAGCCCAGGGTGGCCCCGTTTGGCCCCTGATGTGGGCAACAGGTTGGGAGAAGGGCCCTATGGGATAATTCACATCACTGTCTTTAAAGCACATCAATGGATTTAGACTAAACTTGATGGGAATCCTTAGGAGGAGGGGATAGAGGGTTCTTGAAATGGCACACGTGGCCCCCCTGGGGCCCAGGGAACGGGCCCAGAAGGGCCAAAACCAGGTAACTTTCTAACCACAAGCCCATTTGTAACCAAACTTGGTTGATCGATGAGTTATAGGGACGTCAATGTTATTTGGGAGTCAAAGGTAACAAGTCAAAAGTCAAAATGAGGTCAAATGATAGAATATGCATGTCAGTTTTCTGCTGGGGTAGCATCAGCCTGTTTGTAAGTTCATGTAAGTAACTGAATGGTAGATGCCAAGGGACCTCAATATTAAACTTGGGTCAAAGGTCAAATAAGGTCAAATGTTTTATATAACGGATGTTAGCATTTGACTTGACTTGACAAAGCAGGTGTATGGCAAATTGATGCAAAGTTTTTTTTAACCTGATTTATGTGGCTCCTTTGGTTCCTAGATATCAGGATTCAGGGGCCAAAATTATGATATGTAACTGATGTTTTCTCTATGGGCACCACAGAGAGTTTGCGAGACTTCAGGTGAGCATCGTGCCCCCTGGGGCTCTTGTTCCATGTTACAGTACCATCCTGGATAATGAAATTCGTCGTTGAGTTCGTGTGACCTCCAAAGCAAACGTTCGCGTCAGAGAAGGCTCTGCTCCACGTATAAGATGTGCGCCATCTTCGGTAATAGTTTGTATTCGACTGATAAGTCGCGATGGTTGGCCAAAAGTTTTTAAGTTCCGTTTATTTGCTTTAACCTCGTGTAACTCCGTCTTCTGCAAGGGATCAAAGGGAAGTATACGATTTATCAGTCGCAATGATTTGCCTAAAGTTTTAAAGCTCTGTTAATTTCACTCACTTTGTCAAACTCTCTTAATGTTCTTAGACAATAGCCCTTTTTAAAAATAAGATTTTGAGGTTAAAGCCAAGGTTCACCCTGACGTCAAGTTGGTTTTCATTAAAGCAGAACAATGAGAGAAACATATTAATGAAAGTTTGGCGAAAATCCTCCAAAGAATAACGGAGTTATGAACTTTCAAATTGTTTGATATGTGACATCACATGCGAGCAGCTCCCCATTGTCATGTAATATAAATTACATAAAGTGCCATTTTCTCAGAAAATTGAAAATGATGTTTCCTGTGCATTCAATGTATAATTAGAAATATTATTTTATACATGCTTCTACGAAAATGCCCCATTCAATTATCATAAATCAATAAAAAGTGGCAATTTATTGAATTAATATTACATGACAAAATGGGGAAGCTGCTCGTTTGCGACGTCATAAAATTTAAACTTTGACCGTTCATGACTCCGCTATTCTTTAGTGGATTTTCGCCAAACTTTCATTAATATGATTCTCATTGTACTGCTTTTATTGAAACCAACTTGATGTCAGGGTGAACTTAATTTGCTTTTAAATAATAATGAAATTTAAATTTGAAATTGGGCATGCATATGAAGGTATATGGCTTCCGACTGCAGGCGCCCCAGCAAAGAGGTTGGTTAATTAGAGACGAACCCCACCGAAATGACCGAAGGGCTGAATAGCTCGGGTGATAGGGCACGGGACTTGATATCCAGAGGTCGTTGGTTCGAATCCCGCTTCAGCCAAATTTTCTTTGCTGCTTTCATTTTTTTATAAATTTGTTTGCCACTCGGTTTCCTTTCTATTTAATGCACTATTTCCAAAAAGCTGGTTTCCTAGTGATAAATACCCGCTCTGTCGCATTCCGGGTTACATCAAATTAAAATTGGGCTTGAAGGTATGGCTTCTGATTGGCGTCCCAGCAAAGAAGTTGGCTAATTAGGGACGAACCCCACCATATTAAATAGCTCAGGTGGTAGAGCACTGAACGTGATATCCAGAGGTTGCTGATTCGAATCTCGCTACAACTTAAGTTTCTTTGTTGCCATTATTTATAAATTTGTTTCCCAGTCGGTTTTCTTTGTGATGCAAGATTATGAGTTGATACAATTTTCCTGAGGTTCTTTCGGGAGCTATATGTGTCATCGATATATTTGTGAAGAATATTAAAATCAAAGCTATCGCTATCCACAGTTTAAAACCGAAATATAATGAGTTGCAAGTCTGTAGGCTTTTAAGTTTTTAGTACAGTTGGATTACAGTTTCCAAACTTTCGGATAGACATGCTCGCTCGCACTCGCACACGCACACATAGGCCTACACCCAAACAAAATACACAAACACACACACGCATGCACACATGTACACACATACAACAGGTACACAAACACACACACACACACACACACACAACAGGCACTCACACATAAACACACATAGTCTGAATTCCAGACTCCGCCTCTGCGAAGAGTACACAAATTTATTTTGCTGGTCTACCCAATACGTCTGGCAGCCAGACTAAAACACACACGGACGGGTGACCGCCCCGTGACTCCGGAGCACAACCTCCCCCCCCCCCCCCCAGGTCCACCCTGGTAAATATTGGTCGAAAGGACCCGGAAGTGTGACTATGTTGTGTATCCGTAACCTTTTTGACACTGCGCGGAACGAATTTTGCGTCTGTACAGATGTTGAATTAATAAACTTTGTGAATGTGGACAGATGTACGCTTCGTCGAGTCATGAGCCTGCAGGTCCACGGTTGAATAATCGTTTTGTATTTGCAACAGAGAGAAAGGCAAAGTACATCATGGTGCAAGTATTCATCCTCATGTACCTTGTGCAGAACAGTAACAATCGAGGTTGATATAACGAGTTGATCAATACTTTTATTAAAATCTACTGTGATTTTTAATCAAAGGATAGTTTTATCAGCATATATTTTTTGCACGGTTTCTCCAGCGAGGTGTGGGAATTGGTAATTTTACCATAACAGCTAGGCTATGATAAAATGGCAAAGACGCGAGTAGATGTGGATTGTCTCGGACGAATGTCGAAGAGTGAGTTATATCGGAATGGCTACTTCCCCTCAGGACAAGCTGAGGACATGTACAATAATCCTGATGTGATACTACTGTCAAAAGGATTGCCTACTGATCTGATACTGAAGCCAGCGGTAGATTCTTTCCAAAAGGCCGTACAACTTAGGATAGTGAGTATCCACTGTCAGTGTAAACGTAACTAAAGCCCAAGTGTAATTTTGGTAAATGGTAAAAAATGAAATTCTTTGCAATTACGCGCAGACGCACATACACACACGCACACACACACATGACACATACACACGCATACACACACACACACACACAAGGGCGTAGGCCTGGGGGGTGCACTGGTGGCACGTGCACCCCGCCCCCCCCGCAGAGCCATAGGAGTTCCGCCCTGTAGCAAGCAAAACAAAATTTGCACGCACTTTTTCTGCTTTCAACGCCTGATTTACTCAACTTTAGTTCGCGACCTCCCTAAGATGTGCACCTCCCGCATGTCATTTAGTTCCACCTCCCGCAAAATGTGCACCTCCCCGTGCCCCAAACCAGCCTACGCCCTTTGACACACCACACACACACACACACACACACACACACACACACACACACACACACCACGGGGTGGCCACCCCGTGACGTCGGAGCACACCTTCCCCTGCCCCCCCCCGCCCCCGCAGCATTATTGGTTAAAATGCCCGGAGGTGTCAGTTAGATTAATTTGATCGACTTTTGACATTGTAACGAATTTAAGTTCTGTATATCATAATGCGTCTGTACTGATGTCTATCTGGGCCTGCAGATCCACGGTTGAATACTCGTACTGCATTTATGACCTTATTCATGATAATTATACATGTACAGACAATAATCGGGGTTGATATCATAATGCATTCCCGTAACATGTAAAGAGCTAACAACAGTTGATTCAGTACTTTTGTTAAAATTCACCGTGAGTTGTAACACATGTTTATATGAATATCTATATCAGCATATTTCCTGCATTTAACATCGTGTCTTGCAACACAAGACTTCACTACTCCTATTTATCATGGCGAAAACACTAATCGAATTAGATCTCTTGGAACGAATGACGAAGAGTGAGTGAACATGGGTACTACATTTCAACCCAGTCTGAGGCCAATTACAAATATGGGAATGAAGTGATCATTTTGGCGGATGGAAGACCCGGTGATGTCCTGAAGAAATCAGTAGCAGACTACTTCCGAAAGGCCGTAGAAGCGAGGATAGTGAGTATTTAGCGTTGACTTGGCTCGACCCAGTTTTGTCTCTCGTTTTTCTTTTGGCCAGCCGATGGGGGGGGGGGGGGGGCACGTGCTATCCCGCGCCCTCCAGTGCCACTGGACGGTACGCATACAACCCAAGCAGTAGGGCGCCAACAGTAGAAACGCCTCCAAACCGGCTTAACTCACAGGAAAGTGCCCTAGGATTTTTTTTTTAATAAAATACATTTTTCTTCAGTTTTATATAATACATTGAACATAAATCTTGTTTTTGAAGTAGAGTTTCGGCCGGGGGGGGGGGGGGTAGGGGGTGGGGTCCTGGAACCCTATTTTTTTCATAGACTGATGTTCGAAAACGGGGTCAGATTTGACCCTGATTTAGACTATATCTTACTTAAATCTGGGGTAAATATGACCCAATTCTGGGTCAGTCTTACACCAGATTTTTTATATTAATAACTGTATTTACTGTCTTACAAAACTCTGAATATGAGTCTTACGATTCATTTAACTCCAACCCCGTTAATATTGCCCATGGAAGTACTGTAATCAGTCGAGTATAACTTTGAATTGAAATATTCCTGCACGTGTTTAAGTTTATCTCAAACTCTTTTCAACAACAATAATAATTGACTTTAATTGTCACTCTACGATTAATTTCCTCGTATCCAAACAAAACTGGAAACATGATCATGCAGGACGAATGCCAAAATAAAAAGAGCCATATGTGAAGCATTGAATGCAACAGATACTAGTCAATAATTGTCCACGTCTTGTTTGAACATTAAAGACACTCATTATGCAAACGACATTTAAAAAAGTCAAACTTTGCTCTCTGACACAAGGGCGTAGGCTGGTTTGGGTATGGGGAGGTGCACATCTTGGGGAGGTGGAACGGGGAGGTGCACATCTTAGGGAGGTGGAACTAAAGTTTAGAAAATCGGGTGTTGAAAGCAGAAAAGGAAAATTTATTTTTGCTTGCCAGCGGCGAAACTCCTATAGCTCTGCGGAGGGGGGGGGGGTGCACGTGCACCCAGTGCACCCCCCAGCCTACGCCCTTGGGGTGGAGAGCAGCAAAGCAGATTAAAAATGTCTTGCTGAAGGACATTAATGCCGGGCGGGAGTTGGACTCGGACCCGAGACCCACAGATTATCAAGCATCCGCCTGGTAGTTTATGAGGGAAAACTGGAATGGTCGCTGAATGATTTTCACTCAACGGCAGTTTTTTTTATTGCTTCATTATTAGACCTTATCAGAGACACCAGTAGCAGGGTTATATTGTTAAATTTTCGTTTCTGACCCCCAAATGATTCGGCTCATAATACGCTCCGGGAGTACACGCCACTTATCCCAGCGAGCAAGCGGTTTTAAAAGCAAAATGGGAGGGGGCGGGGGTGGGTGAAGAAAAATTCATCTCACTCCGTGATGTATTCTGATTCGATGTTAATCAATGTATCTTGTTATGGCTCTTTTTACAATGGGAAAACAAATAGGCCTAAACGGTATTTTCCCGACCAGACAGCAACCGAGCATAATATTATTTATCCATTTATCCATTTGAGTGAGTGGTACTGGTGGAGTAAGCGGAGCGACGGTGCCACGAAAGAAATATGTTTATTTCGAAACATTTCTGTAATTCTTTGAAATGAAACATTCACCATGTAAATTGTGACAAAACTGATGGTTGACTGGTTGATAGAACAAAATTCCTTGATATATTAATAAATGTTTGGTGGAAATTGATGATCAGAAAAAAGAAAAACAACTGTTGTCACACTGCTGCATGGTTCCATCTACTAAACCTATGTTGGGGTAATTAAAATAAATTTTGGATGGAAATTGATGTTCAGAAAAACAAAACAAAACTGTCATTATTTTAATGCGAAGTAAACACTTCTGGCTCCATCTATAATTTTATCTTAATATTACTTAGTATAGTTTCTACTAAATCTACATGTTGGGGTACTCAGTATTCTGTGAATATTATTATTTGTAATTAAGTGTTACACCTTGAAAAAATAAATTTTTGATTTAGCTCCTTTCCATAGTCTGAGTGGCACCCATGGCACACACGGGAAACAGAAAATTTCCAAGATGATATGTCAGTTAAGGAACAATATAACCCTTGCTGGCAGTATGAAAAGATCACAAAAAAGAAATGTAATACACCTTTCGGTTTGAGAACACAAAATTTCAATTACTCAAATGATGAAACACCTACATGGTTAACTACCCCATTCTGGCTCTTACAAGAGCCAGAGATCTCCACTGAGTTATCGCAATATTTGAATAAATGTGATAATCAGAATTTGCTGAAACAAATCAGCCAAGATTATTATGATCAACAACAAATGGAAGAACCATCTACATATACACAGACGGTTCTAAACACCCACAATCCGGTTCTTGTGCCGCAGCTTTCTGGATTCCTGCTTTTGACATAAAAAAGGCAGAAAGGTTAACTAACCATACGTCATCATACAGAGCTGAATTAGCAGCCATAATTCTTGCAATTTCTTGGCTGGAAAATGAAAACTTTCATGGCGGAGTAGTCTTACTCACGGACTCTTTGAGTGCACTTACAGCATTAAAGCAACATAAAGATGAAAACTTCATTAAAGAAATATTACTGAAAATCAATCATTCATCACAGGAATGTTGACATATATTTTGAATGGATCCCCTCCCACTGCATGCGGGATCATGGGTAATGAATTAGCTGATAGTGCTGCGAAGTCGGCAGTAAATAAAACTGTCAGTTTCAACAATAAATTATCTCTCTCAGAAAAAAATATTCTCAGATCACTGTACATATAATGAACTAGTGGCAGAAAAGATGGCAAACTGAAATGACTACAAGCTTTCTACAATTTTTCAAACCAAAAGTTTCCATAACTTACTCTACTGACCACTTAAACAGGCGGTCAGAAACAATCATCCGTCGACTCCGATTAGGAGTATCAGATCTGAATTATGATCAACTCAGACTTGGTAAACATCCCTCGGGGCAGTGTGAGTTCGGCTCCGAATTGATCCACTTTCTCATGAAATGTCTTAAGTACACGATAGAAAGAGCAATGTTACTATCCGAAACATCTATCAAGCAGGAAATTGAGATTCTAGAGCTACTACGTAGCCCACTCAGTATAATATCCAGAATGCAGTTGTTCGTTTTGTTTTAGAACAAAACGTTTCCGGAAAGATTTTTAACACCCAAGTACTGAGATTTGTCAATGCTTCGACGAAAAGTATTAAAATAATACTCGTGCAATAATATATGTAGGGCCTATCGAAATGTAAAAGGTTCTAAGAGTAGATCTATATATGCTCCAAAAATACATTTTACAACATTATGTATACTAAATCGGATACATAATTCCACAAGCCAACACATTCAAAAAATCAATATGTATTTCAAAAGTTATTCTGTTTTTTTTTCTTTTCATTAAAACACCGGAGAAATGCAAAGCAAAATGAACCTATAGATTCTCATGTGCAGTAACCCCAATACCCCGAAGTTTTATGCACTTTCATCCTCATTTTGCACTTGGCCTACCTTCGTTTCGATCCTCACTTGGGACTCCAATCAGACTGTAAGTTCAGAGCTACCGACTTTTTCTTTAATTGCAACAAGAGGGCTATAGGGACACTAAGGGGTTGCAATTAATTCACTCAATATATTGTCTTTTCAATACAGGTTTGAGCAGATTCTCTTCCTTCTTCAAGTTCAACATCTTTGACGACCTCACTGACCCCGGACTTGACATACAACTGACTATAAAAAGATTTGATTACATAAAAAACAAGAGTGTCGCTGGGGCGGGCGAGCACATAATACGCCCGCCTGTAACGCGGAAAATGAAAACATGTCACTGTGACCTTGACCTTTGACCTTTTAACCTCAAAATCAATAGGCTTCCTGGGATCCATGCTAGTATCATACACACCAAATCATATGAGCCTAAAACTGAAGTTATCGCGTTTACAAGTAGAGTAAGATGAAAACATGTGACTGTGTCCTTT
>JZLH01S0419550.1:5536-25725 GCA_001188425.1 Eucidaris tribuloides
TTTATGGTCTTTACAAATAGAAACATTAATATTAATGATATTGTTGTGAATGTACAAAGAAACCAGTCTTACACATGTAACACATCAGAAATTTTCAGGTGTCACCATTGATGAAAAAATGTCATGGAATATGCATGTTAATAATGTCTGTAACCGGTTATCGAAAGGTGTTGGAATACTCTTCAAACTCAAATCTCTTTGTAAACAAATTCTGTTAATGTTGTATAATACATTAATCCTTCCGCACCTGAATTACTGTATTCTTTTATGGGCAAACTCCAGTAGTGCAAATATGAACAGAATTTTTAAACTTCAGAAAAAAGCAGTAAGAATTATATCACATAGTCATTATCTTGCCCATACAAAGCCAATATTCTCTTGCCTCAAGACATTGAATATATTTGATATGTATCAATTACAAGCTGCAATATTCATGTATGTATGTTCAAAAAATTTACTACCAAATTCATTACTGAAATATTTCTGTCTTAATGACACTATTCATACATATCAAACAAGGAATGCAAGTAATTATCATCTACCTCAGGCAAGAACAGCTGCTTTTCAAAAGTCTATATTTTTTAATGGCCCAAAAATCTGGAATACCATACCTTTAGAAATCAGATGTAGTCCTTCTGTTAATGTATTCAAACGGAGATATAAACATTATTTACTTACAAATTATCATACATAATTACTGTTGGCATTATAGTGTGAGTGTGTGTGTTTGCGTATGGGTGTGATTTGAGTGTGTTTTAGAGTAGTATACAGACCCGCCTAGAATTCTTTTCTGCGCCATTGCGCCTTTCGCTTATACATGTATGTGTGAGTGTGCTTTATACAGTACGGACTCGCCTGGATTTTTTTCTTGGTGAATGGCGTGGTGGCGTGGAGTGTAGTTCTAGCCGGTACTGTAAGTGTATCATTATAATGTAATGTAAGTCGTTGTTGTTGTTTTTTGTTTTTTGTTTAGGGTCAGCATCGTGTAAGTCTTTATTGATCTTCTTAGCTGATCCTCATTCATGTAATAATTTTATGATGATTTTACATTGTATATTTGATGTATAATTTAATTGTATTTTTTAAATTTTGTACTTGAATGAAATAAATAAACTATGAACTATGAACTATGAACTATTCAAAAGGTATGCAGTGTAAAAGTTGTTGGCCTGTCCGTCACGTACATTTTTCATGCTGTCGGATGGGAACCTGCGACAACCGGAACAACATGGGCATGGCAAATTTGCCCAAAATACAACTTAAACTGTATGTTATGCTTCCAAACTTCATATTTGGGAAGAAGAAGAATTGCCCTTTCAGAAAATATCAAAAACTGAAAATCTAACATGTTGACCCATTACTCATATTTTCAGCCCTTGTGTAAATTTATCCCGGCGACTTGTTGGTGGTTTCGTGATGCACGGTCACCTATATCTGATTCCTACAGGAATAGTAGGCTTGTACTGTAATTTTTCCCATATAATTAATTTAACTCCTTGTATGGAAAAGTTAGTCCAAATTCCTTGTTACCTCCAGGGTTTTACTCAACATAATATTACTGAAACGAATGAAAAGCCTTTCATGTGACAACCAGATAACACAGATTGTTCTGCACAAGCTCACTATATGCATAACGTGTGCGTTGCAGGAGAACGGTCTTGCGAAATCCAAGCATGAAACGACTAAAATTTATCTACTTAGAGAGGTGACCTTGCTCGTGATGGTTTGAAATATAATACTGCATTCCACGAACAACATGAAAACACCTCGCTTGGGATACTCTGGCTTATCCCCTGAACGGGAGGTTTGACCTTACTGTGAAATGGGTACATGACGCCAAAACCCACTATCGATGCCATTTGACATTCTAAATTTCAGATGGTTATAATGTGATTTGAAGAGATAGGAAAAATGCAACTCTCTGGCAACAGTTAGCCCCGACAGAGTGCAAAAGCTGTAGGGCTTCTGAGGAATAGGTAGCAGTATGAAATAACATACGCTTCAGATTGTATTGCGAATAAAAATAATGACAGCAAGCAGTCTATTTTAATCTAAGAAAGCATGCAGGGAAGTATATTTCGTATAACCTTGCTGTATAAAAAGAGGACTGTTTAAAGCACCCCTTCATCTCATTTTCTTCTTTCATATCCATCGTCCCCACAAGTCCAGAAAATTAGATATTTGACCACGACTTGGTACATCGCCAAGCCTTCAAATTTATAGCCAACAAATCATCTTTAAATGACTGTTTTGGTGTTAAGACAGACAGCCTTAAACATATTAAAATGTCCCAATAGCAAGGGACATGATCGTTTGAAATGTGTAAAGTGTGTCTCAGAAAAAAATACATAAACATGAAACAAAGGGTTATTTTGCGGATGCAATGAGATGTTTGATTGAAAAACTTGTTCGAAACAAACTTTGACATATGCCCTTTCAAATGACACATTATTCAAATGTATTTATTTATGCATCTTTGAGTACCGTAACTTTGAATATTAAATGTCATAAGTCATTTGCTAAACTTGTTGGCTTTGACACAGAGCACCAAGTGGTGTTCATCACTTGAGGGTCTAAGAGACAAACGGGTAGCAAATGAATTTTGAAAATTGAATTTTCAAAGTCACTGTACCCACCGATGAATAAATGAGTTTGCTTGATATATTTTTTAAACGAGCATACGTCAAAGTTCATTTTCACTATATGCATTTAATACTACGCCCAATTGCTTCCGCAAAATACGCATTTGTTTTGGGGGTACTGTTTTTTTTCTGTATTGGGACTTATAACCCTTAAAACCTGGCAATCAATCTCTGAAATTCAGAAGAATGGCTGTTACAACCACCAACCTGCAATGTTAGGCATGATTTTAATTTTTTTTTTTATCTCGACGTTTCATAACTTAGGCCTCAGGCCTCAGTCAGACAGCGGACACCGTATTATAACTTTAGCTACAATGTATTGTACGATTCTGGGGACATCGCAGATGGCTACGGTCTACGAGGTTTGCGTTTACATTATTTACGAGCATCGTGCGATTTCTTGTACGGGCCCTTGAGTTCGAGCAGGTGCATTGGCTGTACGGATATCGAACAGCTATCGTACAGAGATCATGCGATATCAGTGCAATTGCCCTGCCGTCTCCTCAGCCTCTTCACATATATTTTGCGATATCGTACAAAGACAGTACGATGACCCCATGAGGTTGCAACCTCCGTATGATTTGTTTTCCCCTCCTCAAATAGCCTTGGTCACATTTGGCCTACGGTGACTTTACGGGGCCCGTAAACTCATCGTATCTTCCATATCGTGCACTCTCCGTACGTGACAAGCTTAGACTGTACAATTTCATGGACTCCGTAGGGGCATCGTAGCCTCTACGATTTTGTTTAGCGTGAAGGTTTGAAGAGTTTTTAAAATCGTACGCCCTTAGTCCATAGACTTATCATAGATGGCGTCGTACGATCGACGCAGGACATCACACCGAGGCTTTGCGCTGCTCGTGCAGTTACTGTACGATATCGGCTATTGTAGTGGGTACTTAAACACTCAAAATAACACAATGGCTATACACACTCTCGGTGTAGCCCCTGCACAATATCGTACGATTTCTGTACGATATCGTACAATCTCTTTACGATATTGAACGATCTGAGAAGAGGCCAAGGAGACTACAGGGCTATCGCGCGATCTCTGTACGATAGTTGTACGATCTTCGTACAGCCTCAGCACCGACCCGAACTCAAAAGGCCTGTACATGAAATCGCACGATGTTCGTACATACGTCGTAGCCCGTCGCCATCTGCGATGCCCCCAAAATCCTACGATAAATCGTAGATAAAGTTACGCAGTCAACTGTTACCTGATGCTTTTTCCGATCTCGTACGATGAATGTACAATCAGCGCACAGCCTTGGTGCGATGTCCCTGCGTCGATTGCACAATATCATCTACGATAAGTCTACGGGTAAGAGCTTACGATTTTTACAAATTTGTCAAATTTCATACTAAACAAAAATCGTTGAGGCTACGATTCCCGTGGGAAGCCCGTGAAATCGTGCGAAATCGAACAGTCAAAGCTTGTCACCGTAGGGAGATCGCACGAAATGGAAGATACGATGAGTTTACGGGCTCCGTAAGGTCATCTTAGACCAACTAGGCGTCAGTTACATTTGACTGCAGACACCGTACGATAACTTTAGCTACGATGTATCGTACGATTTGGGGTGGGGGGGGGCCATCGCAGATGGCTACGGTCTACGAGGTTTGCGTTCACATTATCTACCGGTCCTTGAGCTCAAGCAGGTGAAGAGGCTGTACGGATATTGTACAGCTATCGTACAGAGATCGTGCGATATCAGTGCAGTTACCCTTCTGTCTCCTCATCCTCTTCACAGATATCTTGCAATATCATACAGAAATCGTACGACGACCCCAAGAGGTTGCAATCTCCGTACGATTTTTGTAACCCCTCCCCAAATAGCCTTGGTCACATTTGGAATACAATGACTTTACGGGGCCCGTAAACTCATCGTATCTTCCCTATCGTGCGATCTCCGTACGGTGACAAGCTTTGATTGTACGATTTACATACGATTTCATGGACTCCCTAGGGGCATCGTAGCCTCTACGATTTTGTTTAGCGTGAAGGCTTGACAAATATTTAAAATCGTAAGCCCGTAGACTTATCGTAGACGGCATCGCACGATCGACGCAGGACATCGCACCGAGGCCTTGCGCTGATCGTACAGTCATTGTACGATATCGGCTATTGTAGTAGGTACTCGAACACTAAAAATGACACAATGGCTATACACATTCTCTGTGAACCCCCTGCACGATATCGTACGATTTCTGTACGATAGCTGTACGATCTCCGTACTGCCTCAGCACCGGCCCGAACTCAAAAGGCCCGTATAAGAATTGCACGATGCTCGTACATACGTCGTAGCCCGTCGCCATCTGCGATGCTCCCAAATCGTACGATAAATCGTAGATAAAGTTATCGTATGGTGTACGCAGTCAACTGTGACCTGAGGCTATTTCCGATATCGTACTGTGATTGTACAATCAGCGCACAGCCTCGGTGCGATGTCCCTGCGTCGATCGTACAATGTCATCTACGATAAGTCTACGGGCTACGGGCTTACGATTTAAAAAAAAAATGTCAAATTTCATAACAAAGATCGCAGAGGCTACGATCCCCGTGGGGAGCCTGTGAAATTGTGCGAAATCGTACAGTTAAAGCATGTCACCGCAGGGAGATCGTACGAAATGGAAGACACGATGAGTTTACGGGCTCCGTAAGGTAATCGTAGACCAAATGTGACCTTGGCGTTAATTGGGCTTGAAGGACTGTTGCTGGCGTTATGGCTCAGTCACCAAAAAGAATGTCGGAGACTGAGCAAAGAGAACGGGTGCATGCACGCACGACGTCCGTGTTACGGACACTATAGTAACCGTGCGATTTAATAACATTTATCAAAAGTGATCGCACGAACACCTCCTAATATAGTGGCAGCTAATCGCGGGTATGTATGCCATTGGCCGCAAGAGATCACACGTTTGCCTATCATTTGTCGCAGGTGAACCCACGACTGGCTGAGACTTGTTTCAGGTGTACATGCGATTCGTTTCGAAGATAGTGGCATGTATTCGTGCAATCACTTACGTCAAGGGGAAAACAGGTGATCAAAAAGTACGAATTATTGGATTTACTCAAGTTGTGATCTGGTGGCGGTAGCGCATAGCCATTGTCGTGCAATTTGTTTGATCGCAGGTAATCGCAACTGCTAGAGTGCCTAAACTTTTGATGTAAGCAATCATCATTCGATTCAATTTTGTGTTGTTGTGTATTCATAAATCTAGTTAAGAAGAAAAGTTCATACTGCCTAATATTCCTAATCCGGTATTATGTTGTAAAAAAAAAGAACAAATTAGATATCAATGTTTAAGCCTATTTTAATAGCTAAGACTCCCACACCAAGTCAACCACAATGCTTTAGATAAAAAAGGTGAGGATCTAAAACACACAAACATTGCTTATCTTGGACTTACTAGACTATATATTCCGTAACTGTTCAGTAATTTTATGATTAAAATTTGTTTTCTCAGTCGGTATACTTACTTGGATATCTATGCTGGCGCCATGTTTTATTAGGTGATCGATGCATTCTTTGTGACCGTTCATGGCAGCTAGATGAACAGGTGTCATGCCATCTTTGTCCTGATAAAGAAATAAATACTGTGTCAGTAATCTTCTCATAAATTCTACACATACTTCTCAAACAATATGACAATGATAATACTGCTTTGCTTTTTTTTTTTACACATGTGCTGGAATATTTGTCACCCGTCACCAAGATACCCTGATAAGGTCGCACAACGCATAGGTAAGGAAATCGCCAAATATCGTAATTATGAAATGTAGTAGGCCTATGGCAGTGAAGTGTCCCCCCAAATCCAAAGGTTTATGACGTTTACATGTAGCAAAAGTTTTTATATCTATATTCGATTCAAGTACTATTGTTTCCAGTTTTATGTTTCATGAGGTGTGCACCCAGTGCTTGTAGTCAAGCCTGGGTCTCGAGTCTGGGTCGAAATCGAGTCGGGCGGGGGGGGAGGGGGGGTCTAAAGCTGCTCATAAGTTCCATGACTTTACGAACGACTGATGATCAGTTTTTGTGTTAAATTATTAAGAATGTGATAAGTGTAGCACCCAAGAAAATGTTCCAGTCGTTCGTAAAGTCATGCGTAACGTTACGAACAGCTTTATGACACAGGCCCCGGGTCTCCGAGTCCGAGTCTGAGTCTGAGTCCGAGTCCTAAAGGCTTCGAGTCCGAGTCCAGCAGTCTGAGTCCGAGTGCGACATTGTATGTGATATGTTGACAAGACGACAGTATTATTTGTAAACAAAAATATTGAAATGGAAGCATTAGGACAACTCACCCTGAGGACAACTCCCCCAGAACAAGTCTTGTGCCAACAAAAATTCACATTTTTTCAAACTGCGAACATTCTTAAAACTCCTCAGGGAGGGTTGTCGTCCAGTGGAATCGTCCCGGAGAAGTTGTCCTTGGGGCGATTTGACGCAGAGGGAGTTTTTCATGCGGGAGCTGTTCCATGGCGGAGTTGTTAGGTAGGTGTCGTCCCCTGAACAGTTGTCTCCCGGGAGAATTTGTCAGGTGAGAGTTGTCCTCAGGGGAGTTGTCCTTTGGGGGAGTTGTCCTGTGGGGAGTAGTTGTTCTCTAGGAAGGAGCTGTTCTCAAGTTGTCCTGGGGGGAGTTGATCTTGGGGGCTGTTTTCTGGGGGACGTTGTCAGGAGGAAGTTGTTTTTGGGAGGAGCCTCCTATGGGGGAGTTGTCCTTGGGAGAGTGGTTCTTGCGGGGAGGTGTCCTGCAGGGGAGTTCTCACGTGGGAGAAATCCGCAGGGGAGTTGTCAGGTGGGAGTCATCCCCGGGGAAGTTCTAGGGGAAATTGTCTGTTCAGAGTTGTCCTTCCTTGGGGGAAGTCGTCCGGGGGCTGTTCTCTAGGGGATGTTGTCAGGTGGGAGTCGTCCCGGGGGGAGGGGGTTGTCCTTAGGGGAGAAGTTCTTACGAGAAGTATCCTGCGAAAGAGGTGTCAAGCGGGAATCGTCCACTTGGGTGTTGTCAGGTGGGAGTCATTCCTGGGTGAGTTGTCTAGCCAGGGAGTCGTCCCCGGGAGAAGTTGTTTTCGAGGGTAGCTGTCCACTGGGGCAGTTGTCTTCCAGGGTAGTTGTCAGGTGCATGCACTTTAGTCATACTACTCCTTAAATACTTAATACAAAACTATGAAATGCATGATTCATAAAAAAATGTATTGTTATATATTTTTTCTCTATGGCAAATAGTTACAACACCCTTTATGTTTCTGTGTGATACAGTTCAATTACTCTGTTCTAGATTCAATTCAGGTTTGTTCAAAACAGTTCTATATATTTTTTGAATAAACACACATTTTGAAAATCAGGCATACACTTTTTAGGGCTGTTGTCCTATAAGACACAGATCTTGCATTAAATATAGAATTATAGATCTATATACAGCGTGTATAAAAAAAAGTAGACACTTAGAAAAAATATTAAAAATTGTTTTCGTTATTTTGAGATTATTTTTGATATGAATATTTTACCTTAGACCTAAGCTATCTGATGACACTGTTGGTATTAAAAGTATTTCACGCATGAGTGAGCACAACCCGCTTTTGTGCAATTGGCCAAAAATGCATTTGCGCACAGAATTGTGTTCTTATAACCAATGTTTTATGCCTCACATAGCGGTACTGCAGAAGCTCTCAACTGATGTACACAAGGATTGAATCCTCAGCATGCTCAGAGAAGAGCTAATATCAATTTTGTGACAAAAAACAAACAAAAATGAAGCACCGATTCAGATATACCCCCATAAAAAGAAGAGAATGCCATGTTTGCAAGATGAACTGTGAATTAAAAAAAAAATGCATTTTCTTCTTTTTCAGGGGTTGGGGTTGGTAATTGTATCTGAATTATTGCTTTATTTTGTCTTTCTTGTCACAGAATTGTCACAGAATGTAGCAAAAATGAAGCAATGATTCAGATACAACACACCCTACCTCTTCAAAAACAAGAAAATGCCATTTTCTTCAGTTCACAGTTCATCTTGCAAACATGACATTTTCTCCTTTTTTAGGGGGGTACTTCTGAATCATTGCTTCATTTTTGTCTTTTTTGCCACAAAATTGATATTACATCTTCTCTGAGCATGCTGAGGATTCAATCCTTGTGCACATCAAGTGAGAGCTTCTGCAGCACCGGTCTAAGATGCATTAAACATTGACTATAAGAACACAATTCTGTGCGCAAATGCATTTTTGGTCTATTGGACAAAAGTGGCCTGTGCTCACTCATGCGTGAAATACTTTCAATACCAATAGTGTCATCAGATAGCTTAGGTCCAAGGTAAAATATTCATATCAAAAAATTATTTCTAGATCATGAAATATTTGCGTAATAAATTTTTTTCTGAGTGTCTACTTTTTTTTGATACACGCTGTATACTATATCATCAGATTTAACACTAAGATAGGAGATACCTGACAGGTGTGAGAAAATTATACAGGATGATGTGGACACAAGTGGAAAAATGCAAGTATAGAGAATATTCCATTTTTGCAAAACCCATTGGGACTAGCTTGGGACTGGGCCCCGAGTCCGAGTCCCATGTATCCGAGTCCGAGTCTGAGTCTCGAATCCTTAGGCTCCGAGTCCGAATCTGAATCCGAGTCTGGGATGTTCAAACTGGAGTCCAAATTCAGTCTTGAGTCCTACAACACTGTGTGCGACTTTATCAGGGTATCATGGCGGCAGGTCGCATTTACATAAAAATCTAAATTACACTTTCATCCGATAAACTTACTGGCATGTTGACACCGGCACCATGTTGTATCAGGATTTCGATGCATTTTGTGTGACCCTTCTTAGCAGCCAGATGAAGAGGAGTCCGGTAAACCCTTGTCTGACAAAGAAATTATTACCAATTCAGCTTTCTGTTAATTTTCATGAAGTTTTCCAATTCAAAAACCTTTGTAATAAACAAAAACATAGTATTTTTACCAAAGACTCTATCGTAATATTAATTTTACTGTTAAATCGATGTCCGAATTACTTTTGCATCAGCAAGAATTCCATTGAGGGCAGTATTTCACCTTTTTAACATTATTTTACAATTTCACCGATTTTTAGCGTAAAAGTTTAACCCGTCCCACTCATATGTGGAACATTGGGCGGCACCTATCTCCGTTTCAGTAACCCCAGGCAAAATGGCTGCACAAGAAAGTTTGACAATAGACGGGAATGGTCCTCTGGTGTCCCGGTCTGGTAGTCCCATGAGATTAACTCCGTACACAATCTAGGAATACGAACGCCAGGCTAGAGGCAGTAGGTACCATTTTATAATGGTCTTTGGTCTTTGACCCGACCACCACCAGGAATTCCAACCCGCAATCCCCCGGGCCAGAAGCGGACGATCTACCACTGAGTTACTACCAATGTAAACCAGGGTATTTCTCTTTTTCTTCTTCTCTGCTGTGTATTTCATGATCCTGTTATTTTTGCCAGGGAGGTGAGACACCTCCCTGCTTTAGCACTAAAGTCACAACTACAATTTAATCACAACTTCTGTTATAAACTCTATTTTCTGCTGTATCTTCATTTCAATTACAAAACTAAGCGACGTTAACATTCCCAGCTGTCTTGTACAATGGCTTATTGTGTTTTGCGGTTTCCTGAAACGCATTTTAATAATAATCTCAAAGCTTACGTAACTCCTCATATTCCCACACCATGCGCGTACGCAGAATTTTGCCAAGGGGGTGTTCATCCGCGGCCAAATCCTAGGTCTAAATTTCCCGGTCACGCCAAACGCCGAAAAACTCGCTCACTTGGGGCTGTGACAATATTTTTTCTCCATATCCCAGGTCAAAAAATTTTCCCATTCACGCCGGCCACCGAAAACTCGCTCAGCGAGGGTGGGAACGGGGGGGGGGGGTAGGTTACCACAAATTGCTTCTCCAAGTGCCAGGTCCAATTTTTTTCCAGTCACGCCAGCCGGCGAAATATATTCCACCATCAAGCTATTTGCTGCAAAGGGACTTAGACAGTGTTGTGGAATGGTCACATAAATGGCAGCTACCTTTTAATAAGGAGAAATGCAAGGTGATGCATTTTGGTAGGAACAACAAGAAGTTCAACTATACAATGAGATGTGGTAGCAACAGAAACAAGTATCATTAACAGGCGACAGCTCTGGTGAAAAGGATCTTGGAGTGCTGTTTGATGCTAATTTGTCATTCAGTATGCATGTGGCTGATGTTACCAAACGATCAAACATGAAGCTTGGGGTAATCAAGAGATCATTTTCATCCCTGGGAACCAAGGGATTGCTTCAGCTGTACAAGTCAATAGTACATTCCACTCTTGAATATTGCAATACTGTATGGAAACCAAAGTTGATCAGTGACGAAGACAAACGGGAAAAGTCCAACAAGGAGCAACAAGAATGGTACCAGAGGTAAACCATCTAAGTTACCCAGAGAGACTGCAAGCAATGAAGCTCCCAACCCTTGAATACTGAAGACAACGAGCAGATCAGATTCAAGTTTTCAAGATAATGTCAGGACGAGAAGATGTCAAGAAGAAAAGCTTATTTTCTATGAGGAGGGACTAGACAAGGACTAGAGGTCATAGCTTCAAAGTTGTCAAACAACATTGCGAGACGAATGTCAGACTGAGGTCATTTCCTGTTCGATGTATTAACAATTGGATTGGGTTGTCACAATCCGCAGTTGATGCTCCGTCATTAAACAGTTTCAAATCTGAACTAGAAAAGCATTGGCGTCACCACCCTGTCAAATATAGCCCCTATCAACGCTAATTATGCAAGTATGTGATCGTCAAGATCGGTTCATAAGAGGAAGCTTCAAGCCTCAACAACAAAGTAAACAAAGAAAACTCGCTTAGCAGGGGGGGGGGGGATTTGTGACAAAAAAAATCTCCAGGTCCTAGGTCCAAAATTTATCCCGTTCATCGCAGCACCGAAACAACTTTGCTCACCGGAGAAGCGGGGGGGGGGGAATTGGCATTTTTTTTATTCAAATCCCAAGTCAATTTTTTTTCCGGTCACGTCACCCGCCACAAACGTCGCTATGCCGGTACATTTTGCGTTGGCTAAGAAAAATCAACATTTATTTCATGTTTTCATGCGTTATTTGGACATTTCCACAACACCCCTCCTTTTGAAAAAAAAAAATGCATGATTTTTTCCGGAAGCGGGGGGGTGTGTTTGGGGTGTTAACCTAACCACCCCCTTTTATGTTAACACCCATTTGGCAAAAGCGGGGGTTTGCCCCCCCCCCCCCCCGCTGGAACAAGTATGTTTTATGTTTTTGATAAATCAAAATGTATGACTTCAAAACATTCGATGTAATCCTGCTCTAAGTCGTACTGACGACACTCGCGATATTCCATATACTCCGCATCATTGAAGTACTTTTAATGACGACAATACTGTCACCCGGGACTTTCACTTGTATACGTACTTGGATATTAAGGTTGGCCCCACATTTTCTCAGGTGATCGATGCATTCTTCGTGACCGCTCTCAGCAGCTAGATGAAGAGGTGTCAAGCCACATTTATCCTAAATGAAAAATATAATGGCAATACGTTTTACTTTACAATATTTCAAACAGAGATAGAACTGCATTTGTCATCTTTAGTCGTATCGTGCCAATCCATTTCCTGCCTTATTGTCAGTTTTAGTCATTTAATTATAAATAATTGCAGTGGCACCATTGAATGTGTTCTGTATTAAAGGATCAAACAAAAAAGATATATTTCTACTGTACAAACACTCTTCTTGTCAACTTTTCCTTATGATAAATCACGAATACATGATCTTCCTTTAAAGACACACGATAACATTGTGGAACGACAATTGAAAAACTGTCAAACTTTGACATCTTAACTGCAAAACAGTTCTAAAATGGACAAATAAACATACAAAAGGTTGGAGTACAATGTATTATGCTTCCACTGGCACGGTATACATGAATGGACATTTATTGTTCAGACTGAGTATGAATTAGTCAAACCTATAACACAGTAGTCTATGGGCGGGAATAGACAAGGTCAAGAGAAGGTCATACTGGATGGTGTAGATTTTTCACTCTTTCAAAGCACTGAATGATTACTCTATAGTGCAATTTGTCAGGGCTTAATTTTTTGACATTTTGTGATCAAAGACACTTAGAGCATCGACGATTATGTAGCTTAGATCTTTTTTTTAAACGTGGTCATTCTTAACATGTGTCTTTAAGCATCTTCTTGTTGCTTGATAGATGTTCATAGGTGGTGACCCGCCCCCCTTGTTTTTTTCCTCGTGGGATCGCCCTTCCCCCTCGATTTGTTCAGCTAAAAATTTGTCATTTTAGTAACTGGTGATGTTAGCAAAAGAAGGTGTGAATGTGTCCTATGACAATAAAATAAACCGTACGTTAGAAAAATTAGATGTTTATTTTGTTTTGTTTTTGCTTTTTTTTAAACAATCTTAAGTTAGAGACTCAAGCTTTAAAGGTGGGAAATCTCATGTCTCTCAACTCTTCCACAGCACAGCAAAACATTATTCGTGCCCTTAGGGAATTTGAAAAGGACATGTTTGTGAAATTCAAAGATCAGTAATTACCTAGAATTTGACAAGTCGGCCAAGGAAAAACAAAATTTTTCAATGAGTGCATGTTCTGTGGTAGGGCTTTTTGTCTGTATAAGACAATAACTTTAATCAAAGCCTAACGATCACAGTAATTTCACTAATACTGGAGGTATAGGTCCCATACTTTGCCAATTGGTTTTACACTGGAAAAAAAATAATCGGTGTCATGACACCTTTTTAGGTTCAAATGGGTTTTGACACTCAATTAGATTCGAATTCGACTCGATCGAGTTACTCGACGTCCGCATGACGTACACGGTAAAGTAGGCTCGAGGATCGACCAGCTAATTAAAAAAAGAAGCTACACTTTATGCTAATTTATTATCAAGTACCACATTACAAGGCTATGACTGATGATATTGTTTCCGATGAAACAGTACTGAGATTATGCATAGCTGTGACTGTAACTTTGTAAGTGAGTTTAAATAGTAAATACTATTATTCGCAAAGCAAAAAGAAATTACTTCTCATCTTTAATTGAATGTTGTTCCTTTGATCAGAAACAACTGTTCCGTGTCACTGATCAGCTGATTCACAGGAACAAAGGTACACCGTTACCATCATGTGCTTAAAAAAAAGCCCTTGCATATAAGTTTTCAAATTATTTTAAGGGCAAAATTGAAACAATCTATGGTTCATTTGACGCTCAGTCAGCAGTGACAGCCTTAACTACATGCACTGTCTGGAACTGCAGTTCCCTTGAAAATTCTTTCCTGTAACATCAGATGAAATAACCAGAATACTTCAGAAATCACCTTTCAGAAGCTGTAATTTGGACCCCTTTCCGGCATGTCTGCTCAAGGAATGTGCATTGACAGTAGCACCGATCATACCATCTATTGTTAATCAGTCTCTCTCTGATGGACATATTCCACCTTCTCTCAAAACTGCCATTGTTCGTCCTGTTCTGAAAAAGCCGACACTTGATGCAAATGACTTAAAGAACTACCGTCCCATTTCAAACTTACCGTTTTATCAAAGGTCATTGAACCTGCTGTCCTTTCTTGATAAGTTTCAGTCGGCATACAGACCAAATCAAAACATTGAGCCTGTACTTTTGCGTGTTCAGAGCGACATATTAACTGTCATGGATAATGGCAGAATTGTAGATCTCATACTTTTAGATCTATCTTCTGCATTTGATATAGTTCATCACTCCATACTACTCAATCAACTCAAATCAATTGGTGTCAGTGGAACAGCACTGCAGTGGTTTATGTCCTATCTCACTGATCGTTCACAATTGGTCTGTATTGATAATGAAAACTCAACTTCAGAACTTCTCCAACGTGGTGTGCCCCATGGTTCTGTTCTGGCGCCCATTTTATTTCTATCTATATCAGACCTCTTGGAGAGATTATTTCTAAACGTAATCTTCATTATCACTTATATGCTGATGATATCCAGATATTATGTTCCTTTCAATCCATCTCAGTCCCTTGCGAATAATGCACTTCATTCTCTGGAGCTGTGTGTGAAGAATTTAGAAACCATATGTCCCAATATTTTCTCAATATGAATGATAATAAAAGTGAGTTTATAGTGTTTGGCTCCAAACAACGACTCCTGTAGGGTGTCAACAATGGATTCTCTGGACTTCTTTCGGGTGTCAAAATGTGACTCCTTTAGGGTGTCAAAAAATATTCTCAGGAGACACCCCAATGGTGTCAAATAGTCAGTACACCCCCAAAGGGGTCAATTCTAATTCTTTAGTGGGTTTTTTTTTTTGCTCCTTTGAAGTGTTTTCTGAGAATTCACTATTTGAAAACGTTTTAGGTGTCATTTTGACACAATTTTTTTTTCACTGTAGAGGGCATTCTCTTCTTTATACCACCATGTACATTCCTAGGCATGCAAAAGATACACCCTGCCTTTAAACTGGTATACAATTCGGATGTACGACACAAAAATTCTTAAACACAGATCACATGTTTGGATGGTAACATAATGTATTTGTTACAATGAGCTTAATTTTCTTTGGTAATTTCTTTATGCTGCGGCAAAAAGATGACAACGACAAATAGAACAAACTAGAGCAATTCGACTACGTGTAGTCAATGGGTATCCTTCCACTCACTATCTTGTATGCCTAACCTGCTGAGAGCATACACGATCAAAATTTCTTTTTCCAACCCAACTTTTCACGCATTTACGCAAAACCTATATATACCATTGTGATCAGATCTTGTTTTGTGGTCGCACAATTTTTTTTTAATGCGACGGCTGATACTGCCCCCTTTCAGAGTGCTGAAATATTTATATGAACGTTTTAATAGACTTTCACTCATTAAACTTACTCGCTTGTTGACCACAGCACCGTGTTGTACCAGTTGTTCGATACATTTTGTGTGACCCTTCTTAGCAGCCAGATGAAGGGGAGTCGGGAAATCTTTAGTCTAATAAAGAAATTATTGTTACATAACTTGCATTAACAGTGTATGGAGTTCTCAACAGGCAAATGCAATGATAAAAAACACGGTATTGTTACCATTACCGTTGTATCGAAAGCCCATTTTTATTTCATATTAACTACAAAATGATGAACTGATGAAAATTGTCTCTTTCATTTATAAGATTTCCACATTGTTATTGATGTGTAAAGCTATTATAGCATTATTTACTCTTTTTCGTCTACACACCTGTGTCTTTTATGTCATTGTTACATTAGTAGACAATTCACAGCATTAAGGCCAATCTCAACTTCTTATATAAACGATAGCCATTTCCACTCAATTTCTATTGTATCATCATTTGCATATATCATAAGGCTAGATAGGAAAAGACGGTGCGGGGTCCGACCGCGAGGCCGAAGGCCCGTGAGACCGACTTTTTTTAATTCTATTTTCTTTAATCAGGTGCGGCGATCGAGTGGTTTGAGGCCTCTCCATGCAGTGGCGTAACAGGTGCCTGTTTTCAGAGGGGGAGGGGCAGAGCCAAATATTTCCCGGCATACTCCGTCTAGAACTAGTGGCGCAGCTAGGATTTCAGTTTAGGGGCGGTAGTGAGCACGGGAAGCGCGCTCCCTGTGGGAGTGCAGGGAGGGGGGGGGAGTTTCCCCGCGCTAGAAGCGAGGAAACTCCGACGTTCCTTGAATCGTTCCTTGTCTGCACACGCTCATCTTGATACGTCCTTTGCCTGCTATCGGGAGGGGGGGGGGGTAGAGCCAAACATTTCCAGAATCAGTGGCTTTGATAGGATTTCATTTTAGGGGGCGGTAGTGAGCACGCAAAGTGGCGAAACACTTAATACTGAGCGCGCGAAAGGCGATCCCTATAAGGGGAAGTTTCCCCCTCCCGCGCGAAGCACGGAAGCTCCGACGTTTTATTTGGATTGTTACTTGTCTGCTCCTGCTCTTCTTACGTTCTCTGCCTGTTATCAGAGGGGGGAGCAGAGCCAAAAATTTGAGGCGCGGAAGCTTATACGTTTCTTCGAATTGTTCCTTGTCTGCTTCTCGCGGGCACTCCCACCTCCCTGTAACCCCCCCCCCAGCGCACTTCCCGTGCTCACTACTGTCCCCTAAACTGAAATCCAAGGTACGCCACTAATTCTAGATGGAATTACTGGGAAACATTTGGCTCTGCCCCCTCCCCCTCTCATAACAGGTACCTGTTACGCTGCAACGAGGCGCCTTAAACCACTCGACCGCGGCACCTGATGAAGGAAAATAAAATACAAACAAAGTCGGTCTCGTGGGCCTTCAGCCTCGCGGGCCTACTACACTTTTGTGTAATGCGTGGTTATGTTTTACATTTTTTTCAAAGATTATTCATATACAGTAAACTAATATTAATCACTGAGACTCTTACAAGAAAACGCTCTTGAATTCTTGGTTTCACTAGACTGAAAACACTTGCGATATTCCTAAAAGGTAGTTATATATTAACAATACTTTTCTCTCACCCAGAATACTCACTTGGATATTTAGTCTGGCGCCTTGTTTTATGAGGTGATCGATGCATTCTTTGTGACCATTAATAACAGCTAGATAAAGAGGTGTCATGCCATCTTTATCCTGACAAAAGAAAATAAATGAAATGTCAGTTCTTTCTTTATCCAAGAGCCCTTTCCTAGCAGCTCTTTATACATATTTTACCAATTTGATATAAAATACTCCCTGTTCTCTACCAGTTAGAACGATGAGAATTAAAAGAAAATAACTAAAAGAAATGCCCGATATCGAATGATTTGGGACTTTGCTCCTTTGTCTCATGACCCCCCCCCTCCCAACCACCACCACCACCACCACCACCGTCGCTCCATCAAGTGCAGTGGACCTTTATAGTCCTCTGCCATGAATACTGGTGGTCTACACACCTGCTGTACAAAACTCATTACGCACATACTGCCATCGCCAAAACTGATAACACTCTCTCACTGGTTGTGTTGAATTTACAGTGAAAAGGGTTGTTTCAATAAGTGCTAAATCCCCCAAATTTACTTTTTTACACCATATAGCATCCCTACATTGTTTGTCTATATTGCATAAGCAAAATAAAGTATAATTCTTTTTCAGACTGTCAACACCGAACCTTTTCAAACAAGAGCTGAAATATGTATATGACAATTCTAGTAGACTTCATCCAGTAAACTCACTTGCATGTTGATCATGGCACCATGTTTCACCAGGAAGCCGATGCATTGTATGTGACCCTTTTTAGCAGCTAGATGAAGAGGAGTTGTGCAATCTTTAGTCTGGAAAAGAAGTCATTGTTACAGAACCTACATTAACTCCATGTGTAATTCTCGTTTGACAGACACTTATAATAAACTATGACGTGGTCACCTCTATCGTGGCAATTCGTTTTCTTTAAAATTGACAGTCCAGTTGCTTTTCCATTAAATACAAATTTGTTAATGACAATATCTTCTTTTATTCATTCCATCACAATTTAAAATAATTATATAATCTATAAAGCACAATTCATCATTTTCTTCTTCCGTTCTGTCTTACGTGTGTTTGCAAAATTACTACATAAGTCAAAATTGTTTTAGCTTCATGTCAACTTCTGGTATAAGCAATAGCCATTTAACTGAAGTCCCTATTGCACCATTTCAGTTATAAAACTACATTGGAGAGCAACGTTCACCCCCCCCCCCCCTTTCGTATGATACATGATTATGTTTTACAATTTCCCGAAACACACTTTAAATATTATTGTATAATTTAATTAACCCGTCACATTTCCACACCATTTTTACTCCAATGCTTCAGATCAACAAAACAAGTAAGGATTTAAACACGTAAATGTTGATGTTACGAGACTGATGACTCTTACGATAAAACATAAGGAAAGTACTTCGAATAATGACAATTTCTGTTTGATTGTTACTCAGTTTACTCACTTGGATATTTATGCTGGCGCCAAGTTTTCTCAGGTGATCGATGCATTCTTTGTGACCGTTCACAGCAACTAGATGAAGAGGTGTCATGTCACATTTATCCTGAGAAAGAAAGCAGTGCCATGTTATTCTTCACTAATAGAAGAACTACAGGTTTTCTATTTGTTTTTTTTTACCTAATGGAATTTGAGCAGCTTCATATTACAAAACCTGAACAAGGACAACATATTAATGACAATATTTAAAGAAAGTCAGGCTAAATTGATACCATGTCCAGCCAGTACTCTACTGTTTGTGCATGCACAATACCAATACCTTAGAATTATATAAAAAAAAAACTTTCAACGCAATGTGCTATAGCATATTATTCATGTTAGATTTGTATAATATGCATTTTCATCAAATATCTGTTCGTATTTTCTATTTCGTATGAAATTGTCACGATTTGGTGTCTCACAAGTATACTTTACTTCTGTTTTTTAGGCTCCAAAGACAAAATGTAGAATTTTACAGGACAAACACTCAACATATCTATTCAGCCAAGTAATAAAGCACGAATTTGTTCTCTTTCTTTTGCATCATGTGCGTTGCCTGCCTCTTTTATATAATAGTAATAAAAAGTGTTTTTTCTTGTTTCATCAGACTGTCAAACTTTTTTCAAACAAGAACTAAAATGTTTATATAAGAAATAGTACGCGTCCATCCAGTATACTCACTTGCAAGTTAACCCAGGCGCCATGTTTTACCAAGAGTTCAATGCATTGTTTGTGACCATTCTTAGCAGCTAGATGAAGAGGAGTCCTGCCGTTCTTAGTCTGACAAGAAAATCATTACCCAATCAGTTCTGCGTTAACTGCACAAAAATACTATTTAACAAGCAGTGGTACCAAACAAAGAATGTGATGCTCTACATTCACCTCTATTGTAGTAGAGCGTTTGCCTATTATATTACCACGACTTCATATACAAAGCACAATTTATTATTTTTTTATTATTTTGCAATTTCTTTGGGTTACGTGTCTGTGCTACATCAGCACAGAATTCACCTCATTTTAATCATATGACAACTTCTGGAATAAAAGAACTTTATTTTCTGTTGTACTATCTTGTTAGTTATTAAAAAAAAATAGTGAAAAGATATTTATATTACCCACTCCTTTGTTTGAGCATGAATTTGTTTTCCACTTTTCCGAAACTAAATTTCATAGGCCTTTATCAATTTCAACACCTATTTTACATCTCAGATTTCCACGATTTATTTTATTGCGATATTACATGAATAATTAAACTGTTTTTACGTTGACGTAGTATACATACTTGGATATTTATGCCGGCGCCATGCGATATCAGTCGATCTATGCATTCCTCGTGACCGTTCACAGCCGATAGATGAAGTGGGGTCATGCCATCTTTATCCTGACCAAGGAATAAATATCAAGTCAATACTCTGATAACTCTAGATGTACTTCACAAATAACAATTATTTCATTTCAACAAATAAAAGTGCGTTTTCTCAGCTCAAACCGTATTTATTGCATTTCGTTTCCTGATGAATTTTTAACGTTTTGTGTACTTTCCATCAAAGG
>JZLH01S0419550.1:25775-51322 GCA_001188425.1 Eucidaris tribuloides
GGGGTACTGTGTGATACTCACCCTCATCAGGGCCCTATAAATTAGTCAATTTGTGTTTATTCTACGTCTTTGTAAGTTTTAACCTAAAACAGCTATGGGGGGGGGGGTAGCTTATCAGTTCAAACAGTGCATACATTACCACGGTGCGGCTAACACACGTCGCGTGGCATGCATTGGTCACGCATGGTCAGCTCCCTGCAGTGCACGTGCAATCTGATTGATTGGCAAGAACTCAAATATTTTCTTAATTTATGCCTGTTAGTTGCTGCCGCCTTCTCCCTTTAAGAATGGGCCATTAGCCATTTTGTTCGATCTGTGCTAAAAATTGATATTGTACGTATGAAATTTTTTGTCAATTTCATATTTCAAAGATTCATCGTATTTATTCATCAATACAGAATACACGAATTAGTGTTCTTTGTTTTACAACTTCTCCGTGTCATTTGTATTTGATGCATTAGCAATGCAAAGTTTATATCCTGTTTTTGAGACCTCTTTATTTGCCCTCTTCACTCAAGATCAAAAAGTAACTTACAGTACAGTTTGACTTAATATACTCACCTGAATATCAATGTGGATGCCATACTCTATCAGCGGATCGATGTATTTCTTTTCACCGTCATTGGCAGCTTGATGAAGAAGTGTCCAACTATCGTCATCCTTCATGATAAAGATTAAAGACGTATATCAGTTAATCTACTTCATGAACTGAAGATAAACCAATACTGGTCCACACCCCCACCCTCTATTTTCACACACTCCGTATTCCTATCTTTCGTACTATATTTAACGATCATTTCGTGTGCATTTATTGTCTAATTTATTACAATATATTCTTGTGAAGTATATCTATTGGCCATGAACACCTTCGCACGCTTTCACCTACACTAGCACACACTAGCACCACGACCCCACCCATCCAATTTTCACGTGTTTTCTCAAACACTGTCAAACTTAATAATCTGATGTCGGATTCATTTTGCATAATTATGGCGCTTCCATATAATTTACCATACAAGTCCAAAACTATACTTTGGCCGTCCGTCCTCTTCAAGCTTAGCTTAAGACGGCGACCTTCTGCAATATAAATATACTCCATTATGTACATTCAGTGTGTGTCCTTCCAGGTCATATAAGTATGTAATACAATTATTTTTAATGACTCTTCAAGCAATTTTAAATCGTATTATCTCAAACTTCATAATTTAAGTTGAAGTAAAGAACATTATGTATATATTATCTACAATCAATTAATTCACCTTGTATTATCTCAAGTATCATTTAAATGTGTATTTTTATAGGATGTGAGGATTTTATTTTGTGAGTTCAACGATTGTTACGATTGAAAATCTTTTCAAACAAACAAACAAACAACAAATTCAAAAAAGGTTTACCGTGGCAGTACAATTGTCCCTATGCAAACAGAAATTGCTGCTGCTGCTATTTGAAATCAAGGACCTAGTAGGTCAGTAATATCAGCTCTGTGTGAAATTACAAATCCATGGTGCTAAATACTTACAATTAGCATGAACAATGAATGACTTACAGACATTTTAGTGAAATAACCCTCCACGTAATGTAAATGAAAACTTTACTGACTCAAAAATAGATAATTTTAGTAATAACAGTACGGATTAAGTGATATCCACGCACTGTTTTACTAAAATGTTGAATGTTAGAACCAAAATAGAGATCACATCAGACATTGCGAATAATGTGCATAGATCTAAAAAAACAAAAAAAACAAACAAAAAAAAAACAGACACACTGTGCTAGTTAATAAGGGAACAAATCAGTATCTACACTAATCCCTATATACCGCATGCACACGCGCCATCTACTGTCGCCGATGCAGTGTGTGAGAACGCACTTGGCCACAGATTTAGCTTGCAGTCTTTCTGCATACTATATAATTGCTATTGAAAAAAGAGAAAAGTTTATGCATCTTGATTTTTACAATTTTAATAGTGTCATTGCATTTGGAGAAAAATGGTCCGAAAGAACGTGTTTTATCCTGGAGTGGACAGTGCAAACAAACCTATAATTTGTTTTTGTTGTCTTTCAAAAAGTAAGTAAATATCTAAAATCAAGAACTGAACTAGAATTGTGATTGGTGCTTTTTTTTAAATACATGTATCATCGTAAGTCCTTATTTTAATATTCACGTTATACAAAACTTTAAAAAATTGCTTGTACAATGATTTTTTTTCCGTTTGTTTCCTAAAAATGGCCGCATATGTTTGTGCAACAACGTCAACTTGATATTCGGGCAGTCCTACTAATCGTGTCAGATATGCGATGTTTAGTTCAGCACGTTTTTTTTTTTTCACAATACATCCAGATGAAATAAAGCCAGTCTTATTGAAAGTGATGCAGTGACCGGGAATTCAGAGATTTCAGATAGGGGTGCACTCCTGCGGGTCGTTTCATACATCTGAAAAATATGCGTTTCAATCTTTGACGTGTACATGTATTTTAAGCGTTTGTTGGATTGTTTCGTTGATGGTAGAATATTTTTTTTTATGAACACGCTGTTCATCCCACTTCCTCCACCCATTCCAGTGCTGTAATGGTTAAAAGAGTTAATATTTGGTTATGGAAGCTTGTTCGTTGCACATATTTTGATTTCTCTTTCTCTTTCAATTGTGAAAAAAGGACATCACAAGTTACACCTATTTACACTGACGAGAATGCATAACGAAAAGAAGTTTTGAATGAAAGTAATTTTTTCCTTCCCATTCCCTAATGGAATTATTTTCCCTTTCCAAACGGCTCGCAGTATCGCTTCTATAGAAGGTAGTATTGCAGATCCAATCCAATATCAAACAATTCCATGTGGAAATTCTTCGCCCAAAATCCATCTCCCACGTGGCACACTATTTACGTGTGCTAATTTACATTAAAATCCGGATTATAAGCCATTTTTAGTAATCGGGGTAATGGGCTCAAGTGAAAGATACGTGTCCATGATCTTTCATTTTTCGAAATGTAATCAGTTCATAGGTAACTCATGCATCATATTTGATCCAAGTTACAATGAAATTAGAATGGTCCTTCTTGTATTACTGTGATGATGAGTCCGATACATATTTTGCCTCGTGACCGTATACCGTTGATCTTTCAACTCCACAATCTAAACAGTTCAGTTTTGTATTATTTGTTTTATATTACATTTCTGTCACCAGTTTCATAAGATCACCGTTTTTGTTTTTTTTACTTATTGCGATAACAAGAAACGGTTACAAACTGCCAGACAGACAGAAAGACAGACGGGCCGCCAAACAACCCTAAAACATGATACCTCGTGCGCCTTCAGCAATAGCATAAACAACATTCGCTCACGTGACAGCGCCCACTCAAAATAAAAATAAAAGATGAAAGAATATTGCCCCAAACCCACCTCTCCGCACATAATAAAAAGTGATTATCAGGAAAGAGGTCATTGCCGTTTACTTAAAAAAAAAAAGCTCCTCGTCATTTCCACTGGAAAAACACAATTATTTGCAGGTCTAAAAACAAATGCTATGACGAGTAATGTCAGAAGGGGATCCCCCTCTAGACGCATTACATTTCTGTACCAATCAATAAGCGGCGCGCCGGCCGGCCAATGATCGTAGTTTGTATTAATGCCTACTAGCCTATACCTTTTCGAAGGTAAAAATCTCATATTTTATCAAACAAAGGTGGGGTGTAGGGCCCCTCCACGACCCTCCACATTATATCACTATTAAATTAACAATTATTGGCATGAATACTAATATCTTTCATTCCTATGTCTTAAATGATGTAAGAACGTATACATTCCATTAGGTAAATTTTCACATTTTTCTTACGCTTGGAGATGAACCCCCCCCCCCACCCACACACACACCATCTCAATTCCTTAGGCCTAATTACTAACTTAACTCTTTCATAATAAGCAATCAACACTCATTACAAATTTGTTAACTGCCGTCAAGAATATTTGTCGGCATTTCTTGGCCTTAATGTGGTTAGATAAATATATACATTTTGTGGAGGTAGAAAATTGCAGCAAATTGCATTACGATCTCCTCCAAGACCCTCCCCGGTCACCAACTATCAATCACCAGCAACCAATTATACACGTCTATTCCCCTAATAACAACAAAATGTTTTTCATTGTGCCGACAACACCCCCCCCCCCCACCGCACACACACACACCTACACACAAACGCAAGTCCCATCAGTGTCCCCTCACTGAAAAATCCTACCTACGCCACTGATTATCTTAAATTTTAAGTATGTTATTTCTGACGTAAAACACTAGTTTTTCTTGTGAAAACCCGTGTTTTGCAACTTGGGGTTAAACGGCCTTACTATACCCAACGAAACACGTGTTGAGACCTAACCTAACTGAACGCGTACATGAAGCTGTCTCTTTGAGTATGCTGATAATAATTGTATGCTGATAGTAATTGTGCATAATGATTATAATTATAACTATAATTGTGCAAGTCAAAAGCACCCTCTTAGGTAATGAGGAAACATTTTGTGACGTCATGCTTACATCAAGGGCATCAAGGGCATAGTCTCAGCTTTCAAATGTCGTTTAATCTGTTCAGTTTGCTTGTTTTAATCATGAGATATGTTCAGTTAACAACAAACAGGTAAAATCACAAATGTGCCACTTCTACTACAGTAAATATAGCATCAGGCCCTCTTCCCTTAAGAATGACACATTTGTGATTCCACCGTTTTGTTGTTTACTAGATATCTCGAGATCAAAGCAAGCAAATAGAACAAAACAAACAGCATTTGAAAGCTAAGACTTTGCCCTTGATCGTAAGGTAAACCTGTGTCACAGCAGTATTTTCTAACTGTCAAAGAGGGCGCTTTTCACTTGAACAATTTTTGAGACGTGCTGCAGCATGACTTAAAAATTCTGCAAGTAAACAGCGCCCTCTTCGGCAATTAGAAAATATTCTGGTGACATCATACTTACATCACCATCAAGGGCAAAGTCTTAGCTTTCAAAGGCCATTTGTTCTGTTCAATTTGCTTGTTTTAATCTCGAGATATGTTGGAAACAATAAGAGGGTGCATCACAATTGTGTCACTTTAACTCGGGATTTTTGTAAAAGTGGCACAATTGCGATTTTACCCTTTCTTATTTAAATTAACATATCTCAAGATTATGACAAGTAAATTAAACAAAACTAACGGTATTTGAAAGCTAGGACTATGCACTTGACGTTGAAGTAAGCATCATGTCACAAGAGTATTTTCTAATTGCCAAGGGGGGGGGGGGTTCACTTGCACATTTTTTTGGAGACACACTGTAGTCCAACATCACTCATCAGCAATAACATTTCTGCCCTAGCATGGAGTACCTTTAATAGAATGTGAGGACTTGTTGGCAGTAACATCTTGTCCATTATCTTGCATGCCCAAATTATTTTGTATAAAAGGGAATTTTTCACACACTATCCGTAGTGACCAGAAACTCTGATAATGTACAGAATTTATGTGAACGCAGTTAACAATGAATAGTATCATTTTATGGGCACTGTTAACTATCAACCCACCTTTTGGGTGTATCATATATACAAAGCTGTACCTTTGTCGTTGGCCTGAGTCACGTTTTCAGCCATGATCTTCCCTAATCGTGTCTGCTTTAGCGGTTATATACAATGCGCTTACATCCCTCCCCTTCTCCCCCCCTCCCTGACTCCTTCCCCTTCTTCCCTCCCCTTCCTCTCTCCCTTCCCTTCCTCCCTCCCTTCTTTTTTCCCATCCTTCCCCTCCTTTCTCCTCCCCTCCCTTCTTTCCCTCTCCCTCCTCCCTCTCCCTTCCTCCCTTTCCCCACTTTCCATCTACACTTACTTCCCTTCCATGCCTTCTCTCCCTCCCTATCTATCTTTCCCTCCCCTAGTTTTCACGCCTTTTCCGATGGATCGGATACAATTTATTTTCGCAATCCTGTCCATATTTAGTATGTTTGTTAGGAACCAGCATTTTCATAATTACCCCACAAGACATTTTCGCTCTTTTCATTTACCGAAAACTAGAACTCTGTTTGCAAACCACATTTTTACTTTTCCGGGACCCAAACTATGGAATTCCTTCGTTCCTAGTTTAACTCAGCTAAAAGATTAACACTCCTTTAAACTTAAATTCAAAAGTAGTCTTTCAACAACTCCTGCTTGAAATTTACACCGCAAACATTTTAAACAAGTAAGTAGTTTTATTCATAGCAGTACCACATTCTCTTACCTAGTGTGCTCTTTACAGAAACGCTACATTTATTAACGTCAAATAGTTGTTTTTATCTTCCTGTTTATTGGAACTTCCACTTGAGTGAGATACATCGGGTTTCCCCTTCCCTTTCCCCTCCATCCCCTTTTCTCCTCCTCCCCTTTTCCTCCCTCCCCTTTCCCTCCCCTTCCCCTCCCTCTCTTTCCCCTCCCTCCGTTTCCCTCCCTCCTTCCCCCTCTCTCCCTTATCCCTCCCCTCCCTTTCCCTTGTGTTTGTGTTTGTGTGTTTATGTATTTGTTTTGTGTCTGTGTCTATGTCTGTGTATGTTTGTTTGTTTGTTTGATTGTTTTATTTCCTGTGTCTATGTGCGAGTATGGTTGTGTGTGTGTGTGTGTGTGTGTGTGTGTGTGTGTGTGTGTGTGTGTGTGTGTGTGTGTGTGTGTGTGTGTGTGTGTGTGTGTGTGTGTGTGTGCTTGTTGCGTGTTGCGTCTGATTTCTTTTTTACAGGGCCCTTCACTCAACCCGTGCTTCTTGAAGGGCCCTGTATTTTCCAAATATGTTATACATTTTTCCAATTATAGACAAAGGTTAAGCTTTGTTGTTTTGTTTTCAATGCTTTGTTTCGGTTAAAATGAAATTGTTAATTTCATTACCAGAAATTAAAACAAATTATTATAAAACAACTACGTATTGCTATCCTAATATATATGTATTTATAATTATGATTATTATAACTAGTCGATATTATATTCACGTATTGTATTGTTGTTTCAATTTATTTAACGTTTTTCATAGTATTTTGTTTTATTTTTGTTATGTATTTGGAAATGGAAATGAAATGAACATGATATGATATGAACATTACGGAAAATTAAATTATACAATATCTTAACGCACATCCTCCTCCCACACACCATGGGGAAAAATCCAGCGTACGGCTGGTCCCGCATCTTCGATACTCGCAAAAGCAGGCTTCGCCCACCCCCCTCTTTTACAAAATGCTGGATCCGCCTCTGTGCTTTATTTTTATGTCAACGAGAAATTAAAAAATGCATTAGCTAGACCCAAGAATGGTAGAGCATGCGACCCCGGGCATTAATGCACACATATGTGTATAGGTCACGTAGGTCTACCATGTGCAAAAGGAAATTTGTGAAACTACATTCACAGTACATATTACAGGCAAAACACGTTCTTTCACGAGTCTTACCAAACAAAGATGTTGGGATGCAATTTCCTCCACGTTCTTCCAATCTACATCACTTCGTGCTTGATTTAGCTGGGTGTACTGGCGTTGTAATTCGCCCATTATGGATTCGCATTATTGCGCCTGTAGAATCAAAACAAAATAAACTTCGGCATTTAATATAGACAAGGTAATATTATGCCATGGAACCGCCAGAAACACATATTGGGAAATGAAGACAAAATTACGAAGTTACAGTTGCGTTTGAAAAAGCTTTATTAATGGTTGTCATTCCGTAATTACTCAATTTAAGCCTAAATATACCTTGTCACCAATGATAGTTTCCAAGTCTCCAGTAATTATCATATCATATGCATGGCATCGTTTTCCCCGCCTTGCACTTCTGGCTCCCAGTAGAAAAAAAATCGTGTTCGTTGAGATCCCTGTCAGGCAGAGAAAACTCTTGACCCTCAATCACTCCCAGATGATCCAAAGACTGTCGAATATTCCATAACAATATATTAAATATGGCTATAAAGTTTGTTGTTTTACAGGTGACAGACCTTTAAAATGTTGGTACACAAGCTGGCTGCACAAAAGAGGGCGTTCCTCGGGTGACGTCAGAAGGTCACGTGATACACAAACACGGTTTCAGAGATTCTTTGTGGGCGGGGCGAACATGGCTCAGAAAAAAAATATTTTTAAATGCAGTATTATTTTAATATTAGATGATTTTCGAGGTAACTTTGGAGGGAATGGTATACAATTAACTATCAATTATCAACTTATTTTCATGAGCATTCCCGGAACCTTTTAGTATGACGCATTATGGAGTGCAACCGTCTCCAATTCAACATTTCGCCTGAGTAGCCCCAGATGTAGGATAACGTGTCAAACTCTCCTCATGGGTCGCTTCTTGTCGCTTTCGATTTAGATTTTTTTTTTCACTGAAATCTGATGATTGTTTAACTCCAGCACTGCACAGAAGAATGTCATTTTAGAAAGTATAGGAACTATTAATTTTAGTATTTGTGTACATGTCTAATATACTATCCATTCCATGAATTGACTGTGACACTAGCATGTCGTTTATAAGTATCACACGAATGACATGCTTTACATGTACATGAAAGTGTCTCATCTAATCCAAGCAATGACGATACATTTTTAGTTATGAATTCAATATTCTAAGCTTTATGGCTGATGTTTCAATACGTTGTAGCTGTTCCCCTTTCATATTTCAGTTTTACTGTTGATCTTGATTAGAATACACAGAGTATAATTAAGCTTCCTCCGTTAAGTCATTTTATCGACCAATCGTAACAAAGGTAAAACTGTAAACACTCTGAAGGTGTTGTAGTGAAGTGGATTATTCTATGTCTTTCGGCCTTGAGAAACTGGGTTCGATTCCCGCCAACCTTATGTTTATCGTTCAGCATAGTGCTCATTTTCCTGTTTCGTACTCAGGAGTGAAATGGGGACCTTGTGGTAAAAATAATAATAAAAACAGCAGGGTCCTATGAGCGATCAGGCTTTTCTAACTGTAGAGACTAACTTTTTTTTTATTTTGATAGAGTAATTCATAAAAACATCATTCAATTTTACCCCAAAAATACGATAAACCAATAACTCGTGTTCGAATTTACTGTTTCTAAGGCCATATCTCCCAACAGACCTACGAGTATAGAAATCAATCCCATCTCTGCTTATATATAGTTCAACCTCCAATTCAAATTCAAGGGGGGTACAAAAGAAATAAAGCAATAACTTATTGGCCCTGGGGTCGTGACGCATACGTGGATATTTATGTAATACCATAAAATTAAATTCCAATTTACATAAGAGAAATGAAATAGGCTACTTTCTTCTATAGTTAGTTGCAGTTGTTGACCATCGGACGGCAAAGTTCCATTAATGCGAGTTGCGTAGAAATTGTTTAAACATCGGTATTTTTTTAATACTTGTGCTTGCCCAACTTACTTTACCCAACATGATAATTTAGATTGTAGGTTAAATATTATCAGTCTGAAGAACCTTTGAATGTTGGGGTGGATATTTCCCATAATGTTCTAAACAATACATTTTCTCTTCTTGTAATAACAATCCTTAAACCAACTACTCCAACAATATAAGAGTGCTAAAGTCCGAGATCGAATGTTTCTAAATTACTCATGTTGTTTACCTTTTACACCGTTTATTATCAAATGTAAAGAAACTATACTTCGTAATAAAGCCCCTTGCGTCCATTGGTGTAGTTTGAACCCACGGTATGGGAAACACGCTATATTTGTATAAGTTGAACTTTAACATGTAAGATGTGCTACGCAATAAATCAACAAAAACAAAGCAGTCTGGAATCCAATTTTAACCTGTTGCCTCCGAGATTGTGTTAATTAGATAACTATGCATAACCTCGGGGGCCACTATCATTACAAAATGTACACCATGCGCGTGTATGGACTTTCAAAATGGACCCAAAACGAGTAATTGTCTGTCGATCTCAGAATACCATAAACAAGTATTTAAGTCTGAAAAGATACCCCTTTTTCCTAATTTTGCCGATTTTGATACCCTTTTCGATGTACGCTCGTACATCGTCCGACCGTGAAAAACAACCATATTTACTCGTTTTTCACACGCGCATGGTGTACACCTTGTAATGACAGTGCCCCCCCCCCCCCCTGTGCATAACACATCCGGTTTCCGTAGGAAAAGGGCTGAGACTAGAGACTCAAGGGGTTTTCAGTAAACATCAGCTTTTATGCAGTTCGTAATTCTACTGCCCTTGTTTTCCGCAATCGAGTCGAGCCAAGCATCTTAAAGAAAAAAAATTCAAAAAAGTTTACTTTACGATGTTAAAATTCCCCTTGAATATCTTAATTTTGTGAAATATGATTCCATTTTAATTTCAGTAAAATCAGTTTCAGTTCATTTAGTTAGTGAATGCCAGTTAAACCCATTTTTTTCCGCTTTCCAAAATCGATCCAGATTGGGAATCTGAAACGTTTCCCTCTTTCCAACACAACGCATATTCACAGGAATGCGATTGAGTGTGTAATACTCGATTGTTTATAATTTGGCAGTAAACGTTGTCATGTAAAATAATAACGATTTAATAAACCTTACAAATATTGAATATAATAAAGTCCTGTAATTTGAGGGCTCATCTCACTCCACTCCATGATATTTGTTAGATGATTTAGTATTTTTGGGGTGTGGGGGTGGGGTGGGTTTAGCTTGCTCTATCTAGAAAGACGGTGATATATTTCCTTTTGAACGATTGAGGACATTAATTTTGTGTACAGATCTAGAAGGTTATCCAATATTTTAGTCAATTGGTTTTGTTTCTGTAATCCACATATAAATTAAATCATTAAAATTTGATGTACTGAGTCTGACAGTACACTTCCTACCAACACCACACACACACACACACACACACACACACACATATATATATATATATATATATATATATATAACACAAAATAAACGCTCGTGTGTTTTTTACACGCCGTGGCATTCTTCTTGATGATTATATATATATATATAATATATTATATATATATATATATATATATATATATATATATTTGATTATTTGATTTTTTTTTTATTTATTTACATGTGTGTGTGCATGTATGTGCGTGTGTTTGTGTGTATGTGCTGTGTGCTGTACGCGTGTGTGTGTGTGTGTGCAGTGGGCAAATGTACTATGTATAATTATGTGTATAATAACATTTACTTATTGTTAAACAATTCATTACAATCTGTCGGTAAAGTTATATTAAAGATAAAGGCTAACATTGTGGAACTTCAATTTAAAAACTGTCAAATTTTGATACCGAGTTACATTGTAGTGCTTATATGGACAAAAACATCTTAGCATGCAAAAGTTTGGAATGTTATGGTTCCACTGGCATGGTATGCATGGATAAACAAAATAGACAAGGTCAGTAGGCACACTAAATGGTCAATTTAAAGTACAAGTTTTTTCAGGGCCTCATTTTTACACCTTATGAAAGACACTTAGATCATGGAGGATTATGCACCTCAGACATTTTAAACTGTGTCTTTAAGTTGTCCTTTATGTCGGTATTTTTTAGCATCTTTACTTCAAATTATATACAGTGTGTCCCGGAAAAAAAGGAAACCGAGATTGATGAAGATATTTCAATATCTTCAAAACAAATATGAAAACAAGTTGTACATGGTTGCAAAGCATATTTTCTCTTCTTTCATTTGATACCGGTCACAGAGATTCCCATTCACGCATGGCTGAACAAAGACAATAAGAAGGGACAGGGTTATAAAATAATTTGCACGAGCAAATTTGAAATTCAAACTCTCATGCTTAAATGTATTCTGAGTATCTTCGACATTGAAGGGCATCATTGAAAAGCTGATTTTATCTTCTTTCATATGATACCACATTTGTGCAAAATAAGTATTGCATCAATGAGAAAAGACAATTTGAAATTATGCTTGTTTTCAGAAATGTTCCAAAATGCATTCATTAACAATGTTTTCTGGAATTGCCAGCCAGCAACCAAGAAATTACCCTGCGAACGTGATTCGGCGCCTATTGTTGTGTCCCGAGCAAGATATTATGTGAAATCAGCCGTGCGTGAACCTTATTGTTCTGCTCGCTTCCAGTTTCTCAAAATTTATTCATTTTAAAAATCATGCTAAAACAGGCATGTTTTAATTTTACCTGTTCTCCGGCATATATAATTTATTTTTTTACGCCTAAAGTGTCATATAAAAGAACAAAAAAATCTGATTTTTTATGTCATGTTTTTGTTTTTTAAAAACAATTACATTTACTACCATGAAAATGGACTCAAAGATGGAATTTTGGTAGCACCAATATCCATTGTTTTAATTCAATAATGTGTGAACGATTAATAATAAGTAATGTATCAAATTAAAGAAGAGGAAAAGAGCTTTACAATCATACCTAATTCATTGAAGAAATTATTCATTATGATAGAATATTTTTGCTATGAAATCCGGTTTCCTTTTTTTCTGGGACACGCTGTATATTTGGTTAATGGATTAGAATCCAGTCTCACCCTGGATCAATTTTACATTAGCAAGTTTACATTCACCATGGCTGTTATGTCAGAGCTACTTGCACCGTAATTCATCCACTATCATCGTACGTAGGCCTACTTTAAATTGACTTCAGAATTGAGCTTATTACTGTCAAGGGAATAAAACACCTGCAAATAATACGAAATGTTAAGAGAGTTAGGGAGTTATTGGGCCGTATGCATAAAAAGTAGGAATTGCTTGCAAGGAATTGCTTCAAGCACCAGCAATTGGTTGTCAAGCAAAATCAAGCTCATGCAACAGGTGAAAGAAATTGCTTAAAAACGTATGCATAAAAAGAACCTTTCCCTTGTTCTGACAAGAATTTGCTCGGGTTTTTTCAAGCTCCTCAATACCAGCTTGAGCGCTTTTGCTTAGTTATGACATTCGAGTTTAAAACATGTCCATGCTCGTATTTAGACCAAACAAAAGCTGCACAAAAGGAGGATAAATCAAGAAATACTATTTCTGGTATATCAAGAAAAAATGGGGGGGGGCGGAATATTTCAGGAAGGGGGTTAAAGATTTAACTCAATCCTGGAGGTACGTTGCGTCTTTCAAAATGTATTTATGTACGTTGACCACGAGTTGTGAAGATGGGAGGCTTCTACCCATACGTATTCGACTCGTGCGGATCTGGCCTTTGTTGTTGTTCGCACCGCCGTGACGTTGCTATTGTATGGTTGTGGAGACTTTGCTCACGAATGGCAAGAAAACGGTTTGAACACAAGCAAAATGTTACGCATACGAAAAAAAAGCAATTGCTTGATATCCATCTTTGGCTTGTAGGATGTTAGCAAGTGTTTTTATGTATACAGTCCATTGACCTATTAATATATTTTTCGGTCTATTACTTTCATGGGAGCACAATGGCGGGTTTCATATAATGTATTAAAATATTACGGGAGTTACGAAAGATCACTTCACTAATGTATACAAATTTATGGATTTTTTCTTTATGTGACCATTGAGGAACGATTCTACTGATTATTTCTGGAGTGTATGATGGTTGGAATCAATTTGCATATTCTTGTTTTTGTCATACCGGACAAACCTGCAAACCTCGGGCAAACTATCAGGTTGTCAAGAACAACCTTTGTTTCAAAATGTTTTTGCAGGCAAAAGAATCTGTGCTTGCAAACAATTCCTAATTTTTATGCATATGGATTCAAGCAAAAGGCTAGAAAAAGCAGTTACTATTTTTTTATGCATACGGCCCATTACTTAAATATTTACGAGGGTAGGCTAAATGTCCAAAACCTGACTAAGAATGAGTTATGCTACAACAATTAAACTAATAATGTATTAAATTCAACCTTTTCTAATACTAAATGCATTATTTCTTGTCAGATATCTTTTGTTGTTTTACTATTAGAAGTAATTTTACATGGGCATTTTTGGCAGATTTTCCATGGCAGAGACTTGCCCTTCCGGACAGGGGTCATCTTTCTGAGCTATTTCAGGGTCGTTTTGAGACATTTTCCCGTTTCTCTGCCACATGTTAAGCCAAGTTTTGATTTGTGAAGTTGTATTTTTTACAATGGTAACCACATTTGGGTGGATCTTTCAGCATTTTAAGTACTGAAAACGGTGGCCCATGTCTGCGAAGGCAAGTTTGTGCCATTAAAAATCTTCCAAATATGAAAAATTTTGTATATCTCAAATGCCAATGTAAACTCATTTTAAACACGAAAACAAGAACAGATATCTGAAAAGAAACAACGCAGTTAGTATTAAAAAAAGGTTGAGTTTAATGCATGACTAGTTTCATTGCTGCAGCATAACTACTATCTAGTTAGGCTATGAAATTTTCAGCCTACCCTCATACAATCGAATTTCAAATTCTCCATTTAATGAGCCAGTCTAGCAAACAACCAGAAAAATGTTCACTGAACTAACTATGTCTTCTTCTTCTTCTTCTTCTTCTTCTTCTTCTTCTTCTTCTTCTCTTCTTCTTCTTCTTCTTCTTCTTCTTCTTCTTCTACGGCTATTTCCACGAACTTAGGGGTCGCCACAGCGAATACAATTTCTCCACCAATATCTATTGCGTGATAAATCCTTTGTCACACTCATCGTTCTTACATCCTCTCTTACAACATAAACCTCAGTTTGACCAACTTCTCTTCCTTTTTCATTATGGCACCATTTTCAACATCTTTCTCCCTATGTACCATTCACCTCTCCTTTTGACATGTCCAAACCACCGCAGTCTCCCCTCTCTCGCCTCATCCGAAACCTCCCCACATTTGCTGACCCCCTGACAAACTCGTTCCTAATCCTGTCTCTTTTCAATCTTCCATAAAATGGCAACATTTTCGACTCTGCCACATCGAACTCTTAATTCTTCCTTTTTGTGATAGGTACTGTTTCAAGCTCGTACATCATGGCTGATCTAATCGCGAGGTCTAACCACTATCCTATAGACCGTACCCTTTGTTCTGGCCGATACCCTTCCTAATTTTATAGCCTGCCTGGATTTTTTTTTACTACTGAAGCATGTGCCATGCATGAAATAAAATCGATGATTAATTTATCTATATCTGGGTGTCTATTAAATATCAACCAGGGAATAAATTATTGCTAAGTTGACTCTGCTCTGGCTGTCAACTTGTCATCGTATTTGGATTTTGTTTATGATTATAAATATTCTATGTTCACCTTTCACCATTTACACTTGCCTCATCTGTATCGATTTTAACACATAATGTATGTGGTTTAAATGGAATTGGAATGATCTCATGCTTCTATACTTAGCATCGTTTATTTTTTTCGCTTGAAACTCATTGTTGTGTGATAGTTTTAATAGTTTCCTTTAATTTCCATGTACGAAGCAATACATGATTTTACATTCCAGTTATTGACATGTAACAAAACTAAATATATAATAGGTAGCAACCTAAATTCACATTGCAGTTGCAATTTACAATACGATGTTATTAAATTCTGTTTACGGCATTTCCGAATATATTGGAAGTGATTAATGGACTTTGCTACACAACTATGTGGAATTCCGAGAGTAATAAAAAGGGAGTTTAGGTTTCTTAGGCAACTTCTTCCAGACTGTGTGTCCAGATAAATATATCCTATTCCCATCGGCCTTTGTGTTTGCAGGTTATTGATGGAGTGCTCTTGAATTTAGAGCTGGACGTAATTGGTAAATTGATGATAAACCAGACTTCAGTGAACATGACAAATATTACACAGTTGTGTACAAATTGAAATATTAATGCTAATTGTATACACATTTTTTCCACAACCAGTCAATGTAATTCGTTAAGTATCAGAGCAGCATGTTCGTATGTATATTTCGGCCCCAAATACAACACGAGCTGTATGGCTTTGAATGCGCTGAAGTCTGTCTATGCCACAACCAACTGCATTCATCAGAAGAGGGTTAATAAATGACTAAGGACAAATGAGCGCATATCCTCATTACAGACTTCGTTTGTCATAAATCGTTTCACTAGTGCAATATGAAAATGTAAAGATTTACATTGTGAAGAAACTTGGCTAGATGTGGAATACAAATCCCAAATTTCTGATAGGCTAGAAAAGTTCAATCTCAGCAGCACATACATGTAGCGAAACTATTTCTGCTATAACATGTTTTAGTTTAAGTGAGAAAAGCGAGCAGTTCCGTTTTGCTTTTGTTGAATTTCAGTCATAATTTACTATACGCATAGATGTCAACGGCATATTTTAGACGATTCAATTATACTAGAGCTTAACTGATTAGCTGCACTGCTGAAGAAGGAGCAAAAATATACTTGTAGATGTAAGATAGCAGCAGCACGGTCGAAGTCAGTCGTCTTATTTACGGAAAACGACCTGGGCAAGCACTAAAATTGCACTTCTCTTTCCGACTGCTGAATGCTGACTCTATTGATTAAAATTACTGAAATGCATTTTAACATAATTTATTATTTAATCATATTTATACCAAATTATATTTCATCTTGGTTATACAAGTATTAAACTGATATTGTATGCCCATTTGCAACAGATTGTTTATCAAAAGGTGCATGGACGCAAAATGAAACGGTACTAATTTATAACGTTTGATAGAGAAATACACGTTATTTTTTATATATAAAAAGCTGTAGACCTTTAATATACATTGAGATAATGTAAACAAAGTAGTTTTTTGTGTACTTGTTTTACTTATTAACTTTATAATAGTGAAGATTAGGGATACAGTACTAACATCATAATAACATTATTCAGTAGGCAAAAACGCACAGAAAACATATTAACAAAACTTGTGTCTATACTTACATTGTTTAAAATTTTACTTTTGCTGCTGCGTCACTTCCTTTCCGGATGGAAAACGTTGTTTGGTTTGTAAAGCGGCCAATGTGCAAAAATGCCTTCAACAGAAATGTCACATATCTCGTGTCGGCACCTTGCAGTTATGATTTGAAGTTGTAAGAGTGGTAATATATTTTAAGTCCACATAAATTGACGAGCGGACGTAGAAACGAGCGACCGCACAGATGTGCGGACGGACGCATAGGCAACAGCATTCGGCTGCATTCCAACCAACCCCGGTACTAATATGTGACCTGTCACTACAATACCCTGATAAAGTCACGCATCTTATGAAACATAGACATAGGAAGAAGCATACTTTTGGTGGAAAAAACATAATTATTAACACCTTTGTTATATGTGAAGGTCATAAAACTTTCGATTTTTTTAAGGACACTTTACTTTCATATTTTCTATCATAGTTATGACTTTCCTTACGTTTGGGTTGTGCGACTTTATCAGAGTATCGCAGTGGCGTGTCACATATTTATTTATATAATGCCTAACACGACAAATAAGAAAATGTTTTTTATTTTTCTTTACAAGAAAATATCTTATTTATTTAACAATATCAAAAAATGCATTTGTAGCCTTTTACTTTTATTTTACCTAAGCTAGAAATGTATATATCTTCCTATAATTTATTATATTTTCTTATATTTACTATCTTTGAACACTCTGCCAATATGTCTTAAATTAAATTTTTCTTGGTCCAAGAAAAAGAGAAAAACATATTATACTTTAGGGGAAAGAGTCGTTGCTTTATTAGATCTTACATGGAGGTATAAATAATCAACTTTTCTAGCAAAATTCATCCATCAAATTTTGATAAATTAATTACAGTCGAATTAAATCCAAAAATAAGTTATAAAACATATTTCAAATATAATTATCCTTAGTCCTAAACAAAAAAAATGAATCTATCCTGCACACAGAAAAAAATAGCAAAAATTAAGTCAAAAAATGTAAAATAGGAACTCCACAATTTGTGGTGTAAATCATTATGTTAAATAACATAATGATTTAAATAATATTTGTAAATTTAACATGTTATGTGAAAATCTACAAAAATTTATGCAATATAGTTTACATTAATTTGTGTAAAAATGTATTACTTAGGTAACATCTACACAACAAATTGTGGAGTTCCTATTTTACACTTTTAAGCATTTTTTACTGATTTTTTTTAATCTGTGTTTTGTTTTTGAAACAAATTAAAACTTTTAACAGAAATTATATGGTCGTTTTTAGGCTTATCATGTTTACTTACAATGTAAGTTAGTTTACTGTAGTAAGCTGACATGAAGAGATCACATAACATGGCAACTTGTCAAAAAATGTCCAGAGGATGGATTATCTCCGGAGTTTTTAACTTTATCAAATAGAGAAAAGACATACAATAGGCCGGTTGACAGTATTCCCAAAATAGCATTAAAAACCATCAACCTCAACCACGTAACAGTGAATTAACCTGCAGTAAATTAGTAACTTGCAGCTGAAACTGAAATGGTTTGTATATTAAACAAGTTTAGATTAGTTTAGAGTTTGTAGATGATAGAGTCGTACCGTTTTAATTTTTTAAGTGAATCATAGCTCTGAAAAGTGACCCATTCAAATTATCAACTATTGTTATAATTACCATGAATGAAATATTGACTATTCTGGAGTAACATGCAGATATGCAGACATTGTAATTGCTTTTCTTGTATTGTATCCATGACGCAGCAACTAACGGCATATTCCTAGAGAAAATCACTATGACCGAGATGATGAGAATATTCCATCTTTTTGAAGTTCTGCTTGTATATAGAATTAGTAGAGTGACTCATTCATCCGTAATCCATTTTTTTTACTCCAGTTAAGATTAATACCTCCACCATCATGTCTTCCAAGACGGGAAAACGTTTATTCAATGGCTATTTACTAAAATGTCCGTTGGAATTTGGCGGTGCTTGTCCCGGCGCGTTCGCTTATTACTGTCTTACACTGTAAAATAAATGTTCAATGATTGGTATATTCCATGGAAAACTTAATTGAAACCTGTAAAATTGTTTAAAAAATTATTTAAATGATAACATATAACTGGAGAATTATTTTGGCGAGAAAACAATCTCCAAACATTTACACTAAAATACTGAAATCGGCAACATAAAAAACCTAATTTTGATCTCTCCCCCCCCCCCCCGCCAATATATCTAACATCCGTTCGCGGGGCTGCACGTAAATGCTGGCAGCGTACACAAGCTTGATCCTTTAATCGCGTGATCACTGATTTCGATGTGCCGTGAAATGAACTAGTCGGCCTGCATTGCATTTCAATTATAAAGTTGATAATATTAAACAAAGGATTAGAGGTGTGTACGGGGTTGGAATGAAATATGTTCGATCGTGACGTATCGCCGTTTTAACAGTGACATTCATGATTTAAGTTGGCATAAAAAACGTAAACAAGTAAATTAATGACGAAACAACATATAAATGAACAATCTGACAAAAGTTATGATGATGATGATTATACTACTACTACACCTACTACTACTTCTACTACTTCTACTACTTCTACTACTACTACTACTACTACTACTACTACTACTACTACTACTACTACTCAGAGGCGTCAATCCTGGGGGCAGGGGGCAAACATATCGAAGTGCCCACAATAATTTTGAAACTTTGAAAATTCATAATGTGCAATGCAAATATATGTTGTATAAAGCATTGGAAAGCACTATACAACCATTGAATATGGCATTAAAATACCATTTCAATTACAAAATCGCCTGTATTACAATTTCGGACACTTCTTTCCACTTTTGACCCCCCCCCCCATCCCGAAACATGGATCGACGCCCCTGCTACTACTACAACTACTTCTACTGTACGCAGTAGGAATAATTATGATAATTACCGCGAATAATGATAATAATGACAATAAAAATAATAATAATAATAATCATCATCATCATCATCATCATCATTCTAAAAAATACTAATACTAATACTGGTACTAATAATTATAATAGTAATAATAACAGCAACAACAATAATAATAATGATAATAATAATAATAATAATAATAATAATAACAATAATAATAATAATAATAATAATAATAATAATAATAATAATAATAATAATAATAATAATAATAATGATAATAATAATGATAATAATAATGATAATAATAAAACTGATAATAATGCTTGGTAATAACAGTAATAACAATTGCATTCTACAAATACTGCTAAAAGGAATATATGTATTTATACTTACACATTTCGCGCATAGCCAAGGATTGCAAAATGGATAAATCATGGTTTATTTCACATGCAAAGTTCCAAAAATTAGGATATAAATAGTTAAAGATATTGACTTTGCAACAACAACAAAAAACAGCGACTGGGTCAGTTGGTAAAAAGAAGTCAGTTTCCTATTATTATTTTTTTATACAAGGGATCAAACAGATTGCAAATAAGTAAATAGAAAATAAACAGTTTTCTCAATTAAAGATATTTTCTAAATATGGATTTCACCCAGGCTGTTTGGATAATTTCTGTTTGCTAATAAGTTTAAAACTCTCCATGGCAAGAATAATTTTGTTTACTAACTTCAATATCCTAAAATCATTGTGAATAACCCAATGAACCATTTTTATTCGGCAAAACTCAAAATTTGAACAGAATCAATTAATAGCGAAAATCACATAATTTCCAGTTTATGTTATAGGAAACACAATACTGCAAAGAATGTTTTGACATTTGGATAAGAAATCACAGAGATAAATCAAGGAACGAAAGAAATTTCGATCTATGTTTTGCTTAATAATCATTTCTAGTTGTGGCCGATTTTTTGATGTTGGATAATAATCAAATATACCATGCACTTTTTTCGAGGCACCAGATGAAATCATAGCATAGTACTATTTTATTGGAGGCTGCGCCCCTCAGAAGATATTGCTTTGCTTTCTATGTCAGTCACCTCAGAATCCACTATTTTAAATGGATCCTCTCAGTGCATGGCATATTTGTATTTTCTATTTAATATATTGTTTGGTCATTGTAGACAGGTATCACTGCATTATGTGTTATATTGCCTTGCTTTTTGTGGTGGTTGCTGTTTTCAGTTTAGGCATCTTTATTATAATTATCGATTGTATGTGTCACTTTAGAAAAAGTTGGAGGGTTATCATGTTAAAACAGAACATGGACTTTTTTTTTGCTGTTCGTTCATCAGAAATTATTCAATTTTGTTTCTTGAATTAGATTTCTCACTATCAAAATTTACAATACTCTATTTTCAGATCTACAAATTTCAGGAAATGTATATTATCGCAATTATATCAATAAAAAAATATTTGCACACAATCCCGTGACTACTGAACAGTTGATAACACATATAAGACTTTACTAAAATCACGTGTTTCGAACTCCATCAAAATTACACAGAGTTCAAAGGGCGCATTCCCCTACATAACGTTCTATGTTTATTCCAATAGATATCACTCGTATGTGCAAAGAGCAACGAACTGATATACGTCGATACAAACGTTGTTATTGTATGAGCCTGTGGTCTTGATAAATGTAGATAAGTCAGTTAAAAGAATACTATAAGTAAAGCAAGGTATTTATAACTTTTTTGTTGACGAAGTCAAGGTGTACACGTAATACAAATTCCCAAACAACTTTGTGATACGGTTTCGTTGGGGAGTTTGTAATGTACACGTAATACAAATTCCCAAACAACTTTGGTAAGATATATATTCAGTTCAAATGTACGCTCTGTGTGGTATATATTATGACCTTTTTGACATTAATGTTCATATCAATTCATAAAAAGCAATTTCATGCTAGTTTATTTATCTGAGTTAATGACCCCCCCCCCCCCCACCACACACACACATACACATATATACCTCCCAGAAAAAATCAGGCTTGATCCCTTTGCACCGATTGATCCATGTTCATATTCATATTTTGATCTGTAAAAGAGCCCACATTGCCCAAGCAACTTTACTGGCCCGTCACGCCAAAACTATAATGTTGTTTTTCCCTCTTTAATTGTTGTCAGTCGTTATAAATATATATTGTCAATAGTCAATGTTACACTATTTTTTATATATGTATATTTCATCATAACTGTGAGAGCTAAGTGGTCATTATGATAATAAAAGAAAGGGTGATGCTTATTTGTTATATTGCTCCATACTTCTCATCAGCAGCGGATCGATGGGGCTATCAAACACGTCGAAAATTCGCCACCTCGCTTCGTAATGAGCAAAATATTGATATGCACGGCCTTCCGTACACTAAGCTTGCCACCATTCACCACCACTCATCAGTGGCTAGCCAGATTGAAGCGATAAATCGGTAACACTGGCCCCCTGAATCGAAAGCTCAAATTATTATTTTCTGTCTAACTCTACTTTAGTCCCCAATACTCTTTCTCTTTCTTTTCTCGGTCCTCTCTTTTTCTTATTCATATTATCCAATTCATATAAAACATCAAGTATAAAAGATTGATATTTGTCAATTTGAGCACCAAGACATTTAGTGTTTATTTTTATTCTTTTTTTTTTGGACGAAATGTGGAATACCTAAATGGACGTTTGGACTTTATTAAAATTAGACTTAATCATAATTAAACAAAATGGTGTTTAGACCAACTGGTAATTAAATAAACTGTCAATTAGACTTATTGGTAAATAGACCAAACGGTGAATACACGAAATGGAAATTATATGAACTAAATGTTGACCAATTTTTTTTTTTTTTTTTAGGGGGGGGGGGGGCTTACAGGGAATTAGAGAAACTGACATTAGTCAACTTGTGTCAGACCAAATTGCAAGAAAAGTACATGAAATGGAAATTATACCATATTGTAATTAGACCAAGTGATGATAATTAGACCTACTGGTTATTAAAACATATTCTAATTAGCCCAAATGAAAATTGAACCAGGAATTCAACCTGAGCGGTGTTACTTCACATACAGTTCTAAACGAATGGTATAGATCACGTGACAGTAAACCGATTCGTCATTCGACATGTCAGACTATGATTTTCCGTGGTCCTGTAGTTTCTTTTCTAAATAAAAGATCAATATTTTCCCTATAATTTGGGGGGTTTTCCGCATTATTTCTTAAAGTCTGTAAAATGAAGGTTACATGTGTCTCTTAAACGTTCATGATAAAGGTTAAAGAAAATGACAATCACATATATTTTTGATAAGAAAATAATAGGGAAAACCTAAATACATGACAAACTTCACGTCAGACGAGAGGGTGGGAGGGTGATGATTGGTGGGGAGACTATTGAAAGAGTCAGCACATACAAATACTTAGGACAAAACATAGCAATGGAGGACCGAGCAAAAGAGGAAATATTAGCCAGAGTTAAAGCTGGGTGGAACAACGTTGGGAGATACAAGCATATTCTATGTGATAAAAGAATGTCAATGGTACTGAGAAGGGAACTATTCAATTCCCGTATTATCCCGACAATGACATATGGATCGGAAACAAGGACAACCACAAAACAACTCGAACAAAAAATAGGTACATCACAGAGGGCAATGGAGAGAAAAATGCTGAAAATCACACTAAGAGACAGAATAAGAAGTACAGAAATTCGACGACAAACACAAACCAATGATATCATGGAAAAGGTGAAAGAAGCAAAATGGACATGGGCAGGACACCTAATGAGAAGGACAGATGGGAGGTGGTCAAAAGGGCCACAGAATGGATTCCAAGAGACAGGAAAAGATCGAGAGGAAGACAGAAACGTCGTTGGCAGCATGAAATCACACAATACATAGGCAGCACCTGGACTAGACTGGCTCAGAACAGAAAGTCATGATCATGGAGAGGGCTACATCCAACTGTGGATGAACTCAGTCTAGTGAGGTGAGGTGAGGTGAGGGAAATGTTTTCATTAAGCTACGGGGAATGTAGTTTAGCCCGTTGTGGATCAGCAAAGACTGTTGTTTTTCTATAAATGTTACTGATTGCTCAAACATTTAATTGCAATCATTGGATACTTTCACCGCCGCCCCCCCAAAAAAAACCACACAAATTGTTATAGCCCAAATTTTGCCAGTGAATATCACGATGTAGCCGGTAATTATTTTTCTCCTAAATAATGCTGTTAAGACAATCGACTGAGGTGTTTATTACTAGTTAATATCACAGCCATATTTTGATATATATTCAATATGCGGTCAAGTATTAGATGCAATTATGTTCAACACACAAAAGGAGGTTAATGACCAAGTCCAGTCCTACTGAAAACTTCTCACATACTGTTTGCAATATTCAATTTTCTCATCCTGCGACTCATCATTATTTATGTAATTATTTTCATGCTATATTCGTGCATGCATAGATGACTGGTTAGAGTTCAAGTAACATCATTTGCGCCCTTGAGTAAGACACTTCATCCCCGCACTTCGCCTCTCAGTGGTTATAAAGCCAGATGTCTCATGAAAGAAACTTAACGATAAAAAATAATAATTTTATCGGAATAACATTTCTGTGTTATTTCGTATAAAATAATTTCGGTGAAGGTGTAGAACCGGGGGGGGGGGGGACGACGAAAGAAATTTCACTCCAAATCCAAGCTCGTAAATTTTTCTCGGTCATCCCAGTCGCCGAAATGTTGCTTGGGGGAGGGAAGGGGGAATTTCATAAAGACATGCCAAAGGGGGACGTGTAATATTATTTTCATTACAAAAAATTTTCCTGCGGAAATTTTTGGGGGGCTTAGGCCCCCAAGCCCCCCCCCCGGTAGAACCGCGCCTGCGTAGAAAATGTTTTAATAAACATGACAATTCTACTTCCAAGTGTTGGCCAAAGAGATGGCAAAATTGGTTATTTTGGCAAGACGTGTTTAAATGACCACATATCGTGAAAGGGGGATTAAAGCGACTGTTAAGGGACTGTTTAATTATAAATACACCCTTCCTCAAATATCATGTTTTCCAAAAAGTTCTCAAAAATACCAAATACATTTCGTGCAATTTTAATGTTCATTATTGAATGAAACTAGTTCTTTTTTTTAAATGTACTCCGCATAAAGGATTTATGATTAGTAATAATCATAAAATTAAAACAAAAAGCATAAAAATAAGCAAATGGGCCAAAACGAGGACCCCAAAATTCAAAATCCAAAATGGGACAAATCAGATGCATAAAACAAGTTTCTGCGTCGTATTTTATATAAATGTACACGGAAAAGATTAACAAACTATTGAACCAAAACTGAATCGCGGAAAAAATGAATTTTTACAACTTAAGCCCCCCTCACACCTGACCGAATGTAGGCCGACGAAGGGTGACGAATGGGAGAAATGCACGAAATGCACGCGAATTCAACGAATTCAAATAAAATTTCCGTCAAATCATGCTATCAGTAACTATTGTCAAATTTTATCAACGAACGGTAAACGAAGGATAAATATGACATGCGAAGGATATCGATTTTTCGGTTCACATCTTTGAGTAAATTGCAGCCGAAGGCGAGCGAAGGGTTGACATAACCCAATAAGATGAACGAACAGTGAGCAATCGGTTTAGATATGGCGGTGCGGACTAGAAAAGAGACGAGGGAATAGATCGGGCGTTCTTGTACGTTTGTCTTTAGAGTCAATATACCACTGTAAGAATAAACTGCTCAAATTTTATCAACGAACGGTAAACGAAGGATAAATATGACATGCGAAGGATATCGTATTTTTCGGTTCACA
>JZLH01S0419638.1:12630-29442 GCA_001188425.1 Eucidaris tribuloides
AAAAAAAAATCACGTTTTTCACAAACTGAACATTGATTTTACAGCTTGATATTTGCAGACATGTGATTTTATACTATAAAGAAGGTGCCAATACCAATTTTACTCAACAGAGGTTCCTTTTATTACAGGTTTAAAGGGTTTTATTCTTTGTTTTTAACTATAACCTCAAAGTTTTGAAAAGGTGTCCAAACTGTTGTGAACCTTATACCTTCACTCAATTCGCAAACTTTCAATTGAGTGGCTCCAATAGGTATCCAACACGATGCAGGATTTATGCGGGTGTTTGTGGAGTGGATCATGATAGACCTATTAACGTAAACCACTCAAGCCAGTAAACAGATAATCGTTGTGGCTGCCTCCAAATTGCACTTATCATCATTCAGACCTTTCACTTCACCCATGTGTGGATAAGTGCCTTTATTACTGAAATCACATTAGAATGGATGGAAGGACGTGAAAATCAGTCAAGCCAATAATAAGTACACATTACCCCATCCCTCGGATAGGACATAAAGCCCGAGGTTCCGTGTTGAGACAGAAACACCTCAGCACGTGAAAGAACCTCGGCACTTCATCGAAAAGATAAGGGTGAAAACCCGGTGTTGTGGTCACATATCCATAATGCAAACTACACAGGACTGGATGCCTATGGGTAACAGTGATTAAGTTCACTTTTCTAGTTCCTTTTATCCGAAATGATGACAAAGCAATAATAATGATAGTACCGTGTACTGTTGTATGTACTACTGTAGAGTTTTTGTGTTATTTTCTTGTATTTTGTTTGGAAGAAAACTTCCCCCCCCCGAAAAAAAAAGGGGAAAGAAACACAATGAACATAAGAACAAATACCAAGGCTCTCAATGCTGACATTGTTATGTGAAATAGTCCAAGGTGGACAAGTTCATTATAAAATAAATGAAAGAGATTATTCAGAGAGGTGAATGTGGTGTAATAGATTTAATTACCATATCTCTGTATTGTAGGTTTGCAACTTACTGCCGATCTATCTATAATTTTTAAAGGGCCTTTCTGCACTGACGTGCGTGTTCCATAAGGGCCTTTCTGCACTGACGGGTTTTTTAATCAAGCGCATCTAAGGGCGTTCTTGCGCTGACACGACGATTTTTTGTCCTAGTGGTCGGAAAAAGGTTCTAATTGATGGAGAATTCAGTCAGAAATCCAAATCCTTCGAAAAAACGACGATATTCGGTCGGGAAAGGGGTGCGCGCGGAAAAAAACGCGCGCGTACGCGCGCACACCAATTGCTCCAAATGACCTGAAACGTATGCTACTGTTAATAAGAAGTCATTTGGAGCATTTTAAAACTTTTTAATTTTTTGACGCACCCGTGCTAGCCCATCATGACGTGCGCGCGCACGTGATTAGGTCCAAAAGTTGACCCTTGACCTAAACTTAACTTCTGCCAAATTTCGTTGTTTTATTCCACTGCCGGCTTGAGATATTGCAAATGTAGGCTAGGACTAGCTTTTGGCTTATGACGTCATTGATGACGTCACAGACACTGTCAGGAAGACATTCTGTAGGTATTGACATGGGACATAACTATGCCAAGTTACAAGATGATTGACGATGTTGTTCTTGATATATCTGATGAACAAGAATGACCAGAAAGAAACATGAATAAATAAAGAAAAAGAAAAAAAATTCTGACGAAATCTATGGTGATCCGCGGAGATGCGGATCACCAATGAGTTTCTGATTGATTTTTTTTTTTTTTTTGGTTCAAAAATCCAAACTCCGCCACTAATTCTGGGAAAAACTAGTAAATCAGTTAATTCTGTGGAGCGTACATGTATGTGTCCATCATGCTGAAAGTGAATGGCATGAATGTTGAAGTTGGCATTTTTATTAATTTTGAATACATTCAAATAATTTGCATAATTAATGAATTTCAGAATTCTGTGCAGAAGTATGGAAGCCCTCACCAAGCCCTATCATATAAACCGAACAGAATCAAAATCCATTGAGAAATGTAGTAGCATTTTTTTTACATTTCGAGCACACACTGACAGACACATGCACAGACACACACACATACCGAGCCCATTTCATAGTCCACTCGCGAACTTTGTTCGACGGCGACAAATAAAGGTAAGATGAATAAGAACATTGAATCACAGGAGAGGGTATTTTCTGTGAAAAACATGGTTTTCTTCAGTTTGCAATTTGAATCTTTTTGTTACAGTTAAAATAAGTGTAAATCAAAAACTACAGACATTCATACTCACACTCACACACACAAACACACACACACACACCCACATATGAGGGGCGTTCAATAAGTAATGCCCCTGACCCACTTCCAGTTGTTTGATCTAGCTGAAATTTTGCAAGTGCAATTATTTATATCTCTATAAATTACATGTAAGTGGCAAATTACAGCTCTAAACTAATTGTAGTTTCTGATTTACAGGTGTTTGAACTGAGTCAAGTGTGAAATAGAGCCTGTTGAGTGTCGAGCAGTGATTTGGTTTTTGCATTTGAAAGGACACACACCACGGGAGACTTGATGAAATGAAAGTAACTTATGGTGATGATGCCCCATCATATGACCTTGAAAACCGCTGGCATCGTGAATTCAAACACGGTCGGAACTCCGTGGAAACAGCTCCCAGATCTGGTCGCCCCCCCCCCCCCCCCTTCTGCCATTGATGAGGCATCTGTCCGTCAAGTTGAGGCTGCCATTTTGGAAGATCGGCACATAACTCCATTTCACACTTGACTCAGTTCAAACACCTGTAAATCAGAAACCACAATTAGTGCAGAGCTGTAAATTTGCCACTTAATCTATAGAGATATAAATAATTGCACATGCAAAATTTCAGCTAGATCAAACAACTGAAAGTGGGTCAGGGGCATTACTTATTGAACGCCCCACGTACATCCATACCCATACACACAAACACATCCATATACGCACACATACATCCCATAAAAACACACACATCGGTATACACACACACACACACACATACATATATACCTATACCCACACACCCAAACACACACACACACACACTCGGTGTCACTCACAAATGGAATACATCACATAATACAGTGGACTCTTGCTATAAAGAACATTGATATAACAAAATCTCAATATAACAAAGTAATTCTCTTGGTCCCTCAAGTTAAAAATTAAAAATTGTTATTTTGTATTTTGTTTTTGCATTGCTGATATAACAAAATTTTGATATAACAGAGCAATTTCACTAGGCCCAAGGAGTTTGTTATAACAAGAGTCCAATGTATCTTATGAAAACAGTGGCACAGTTTTTTATGAAATATTTCAAAAATAAGCTTTACCATATACATTTAAAAGACCACTTTTATGATGGAAGAGTTTTTCAGTATCTTAGGAACAAATGCTACGAGTACACAAAAGAACATATTCATACACACATATGTAGTTAACTTCATATATTTTATTAGATCATTCATACTTACCAAATAACTATTACACATCAACACTACCCAAATATAAACTAGTCTTCAGGAACAGACTTTACTTTGGCACTAAAATTCAGCAGCACCTTGAGCCAAGGCTAAACTTGTTGGTCAGAGCAATGGACATGCATCGCTCGTTAGCCTTTATATTTCATTGATGTATCAATAACATTCTGTGCATATTTTCCTCCTTAATCGAATGACGACCGCCGCAAATTTAGCGTTTAAGCGGATGACAGTTTTTTGATAAAAATAAAATTCTATTCTCAGGGTCAGATAAATGATAAATATTTAATGAAGTTTATATGCTGTTATTGGACATGTTTTCAGGGGACAGTTAGCGTTATTTTCGTTTCAAACTAATACAAATTTTAGAGGAAAGAGTTACAAATATCATGCACACCGTATTAGCGGTGATCTAATTTTTCAGTCTCCGCACCTTCCGGCATCATAATTTTTATATAGGACCTCTTTATTAAATGTTGTCCTATCACCATCACTGTATCCCAAGTGTGTCCACCAGTGTCCACCACAGTAAATCAAGATAAATTGTGGTACAAAATTTGGCACTTTCTTTTTTGCTTGTCTCTATCTGTGGCTTGTGGACCATACAGAGAAATATGCGAATAGGTATCAGCCAACATGAAACACATAAGCAAATTCTCCTTTTGTCTGGTGTGTAGTCACATTATGTAAGCAATACTACTCTCTTTGAAAAGACACCAGGGCCCTGTCTCATAAACAACTTTGCAATGAGTTGCAACCTCAAAAATCAATTTGCAAGTTGATTTCAACCAATCAGAACCCAGTATTTGAAGATTTACAATCAATTTTTGGATTTGCAATTTGATTGCAAGGTTTTAGTGAGATAGGGCGCTTGTCAGTATATTTAAAATGCACATAAACACGAAGCGGCGGTCGTGATACATCAAAGAAGTGTTCTCCGTTGACAGTCCATTTCTAGTAGGGTCCATGGTCAGAGCTTGTGAGCAGCTATAACACAGGGCCTATGGAAGTACTAGTCTGCAGCACAGATTGTTCAGACCCTGATTTGGGTAGCACGACGGTGAGGGTTTGTGCCTGCAAACTAGACATAAACTACAAGCAAGACATGACATTACTGGGGTATAAAATATGGTAATGTAACAGGTAAACAGATGTCAAGTTTTTAATTCAGTATGAGTTCTTTGTCTTTTTCTTTTCAGATAACTACATGTACATGTACCTTTACAGCACATCACCAATATAAGTCTTTATTCTAAAAAATATATTACTGTTAAAATGTTTCTTTGCTTATTGTATATGGTACACAAAATGACATGAAAATATATCCTCCTTCACATACTTGATTATACTTTCAGAAGTACATGTAATTAAATGTGACCTGTCACCACGATACCCTGATAAAGTCGCACATCTTATGAAACATAAACATTGATAGGAAAATTATTTTGCAACATTTGAAAGTCATAGAACTTTTGATTTTTACAGAAACTTCACTTCACATTTTACATTATAATTACGATATTTGGCACTTTCCTTATCTTTGGGTTGTGCAACTTTATCAGGGTATCGTGGTGACGGGTAACAAATATCTGATACAACTATTACATGTACATTACTAGCAATGCATCACTACTACACGTATCTGCAATTATGATACAATATACATGTATTCTTGATAAACAATATAACCGAGGAACAATGACTGAGTTCCACAAAAACGTACCACCTGTTTTCAAGGTTTCTGTTTACATTTAGATATTTGATAGTAAAAGAGAAAATAGAGACTACACTTTATCTTCATGGTGTGCAATACTGTACATGTAAGTAATGCAATATAGCAAATTGAAAATAATGAACACTTTCTATACAATGAACATCAAAAATGTAGGTAAATTCCCAGCAGGTGTACATTTGAGGAACCTTGAATCCCCTCCCCCTACAGGATCTTTCCTGCCGAGTTTGGTCTAAATGCAGTCATTTGTTTAAAGGTCCTCTATCATGACAGGATGAAACAAAGCCCTCTTTTGACTGAAACCATAAAAAGGGTGCACTAATGACACCCATAATGCAACGGAAACAGCCATGACAGTGTCAAAAAAAACTGTAACATTTGTTTTCCACCCACAATCAGTACACTATGGCACTCCAACAGTCCATGTGTGTGAATATGTGCCTGTATTCCAGGACTAGTTGTCATCTTCTCTGTGGTTGAGTTGACCCTTGACAGTGGGCCTTTAAAAGGTGTAAATGAGAATTATCTCCATAGCCCCACCCCCAACCTGTCATCCCATGTGGGGGGGGGGGGGGGCAAACAGGGTCACCTTGGGCGTTGTTCTGACCACCAATAGCTCTGGTATAACAAAAATCATGCTGTGTAGGGATATACATGTTATCCATGTATATCAACCACCAAAAAGACAACCACCAAAAAAGGTAAAAAGACACAATCATAATCGTCGGTCGTATGCCAAAAGGGCCTTAACCCTATTTTACCTTTATGCCATAAGGGCTTTATGAGTGTTCAAAACTTTAAGGTATTAACGCCCTTTTGGCAGGAAGGTAAAATAGGGTTAAAGCCCTTTTGACATAAGACTGACGATATTTACTACACTTCCTTAAAAACGAAAAAACATATCTTCCATTGACAAATGGTTGTTCATTATAAAGCTTGCTATTAAACCACACAAAATTTGAAATGTCTCAGTTTGTGCGAAATTAAGAATTAACCTTAATGAAGCACATACACCATTTTATTTCTGCATTTTATCTTACATACCTCCAGACCCCACCATGCTTTTATGATGTCTGAAAAGTACAAATGAAATTTTAATAGTTTAATAATATGAATTGTTTGGAGACAATTTTTATTTATGGCTCATGGTCTAGAAATAACTACAAATTTAAGTAAAGAATAAAGCATATTTTTTCCATAAATCATAAAAGCTATTTTGAGGTTGGAATTAATAGCCATGATCAGTATTTATTACTCCCATATGAATACTAAGCAAGATATGAGGCTGCTAAGAGATTAGGACGGAATTAACACAAATGTTTAAATCAAAATCAAATGCAAGTGTATATACTGTGACAGTTAAATAAAATCAATACAACAAAACAAACATAAAAAGCAGCTCTGCATATAATTAAAATAAATAAAACAACTGCACATGTATTACTTACATGACAATTGATTCTCAGTACACATACCCATAGATACATATGATATTTCAAATTTGCAAAATGACAAACAAGTAGATTTATTTCATGAAACATTACAGTGTGGTTTCAAAAAAAAAGAAAAATTCTAATATCAGTGAAAACACAACCCAATATGTAGCCTAAATCAAATCTTTGACATTAAATGTAACCATACAAAATATACTACCCCATATAAAAGACTACTAAGAAGAAACTGGAAAGCTACTCATAACAAATAATTGATATTTCTTTGTTTAAAGCATGGTAACCAAAAGTATCTTTGTTTCTGCTACTTTACGACAGAGTATATTCCATAAGTTGGAGACTGGAAAAAAAAGTGAAAATTTCTTAATTTTACTTTTTTCATAAACATTCACATTTAAATTGTGTCATATAGAGACAGTGATTTTCTGTTTCGAAAAATGGTCTTTTCCGTTTCTGAAAACCTGTAATTCCGTTTCAACCCGATCTTAAAATGGAAATTCCGTTTTGTCATATAAAAAGTGCACAGAAAAAACATGAATTTCGTTGTGCAAATGTGAATTCCATGAATTTTTACATGAACAGTACAAGAACGAAACGGATTTTCCATTTGATTTACTGGTAAAACGGAAAATCACTGTCTCTAGTCATAGTGTCATCATTATTATATTTGTCAAAGATCCTAGTATCAACAATTTGATTTGTAAAACATAGCCAGGGTTCCCAGCATTTTATGGAAACAAAATTCCTTGACTTTTCTCTGATGAACATTAAAGGTCCGTGACATGATTGGGAACACTTGAAAATGCCTCAAGAACCAAATGAGTTGAAATTTATACCAGCTATACACCAGCTCGAGTGGATATACCAGCTAGAAGGATTTGTCTCTAATTTGTTTACTTAAGGAGAATCAAGCATGAACACTAATTCTATCGGGGCACGATAAAAATAGGCCCCATAGAGAGCCACACAGCAGGTTTGCTAGCCAGGAGGGATATTGACATTAGTTGTTTTAGAATGAGTCAACGTTTGACTCCCAAGATTTTCACAGGAGAATCCTTGCATAGTTTACTTGATTCTAGAGTAGTTTCAGCCCAAGTTGAAGACTACCCCCAATCATGTAATTTACCTTTAAAATTTCAGGATCATCAATTTCCTATTACTTGCTCCACCAAATATTTCTTTCTCACCTCGTGTCAATATTACGGACGCAAGGCAAGAGACCACTGGGGAAATAAGATTTGTTGATTTTTTTTTTCTGATTTGAGAGACCCTCCGACTGGAAAAATGGGAGATCGTTTTCCAAGTTTTCCCAAATTTCCAAAAACACACAAAATGAGATGTTAATATTCTGGTAGAGTGCCGGTAGATTTTGTACATAGATAGTCATGTTGCTATGTAAGTACAGAAGTTCACCCTACGCAGGGTTCCCAGCATTTCAAGAAAACAAATTTCCTGATTTTTCCCTGATGAAGTCTCAAAATTCCATGATAATTATTTCAACTCATTTCCAATTTCACATGTTTTCTATGTTGTTGCAGTGAACTATTTGCAGTATAAAACACTGTCAGAGTCTGACTGACTACTTTTGATTTTTGGGCCAATCAAAATTTCCTGACTTTTCCCTGATTTGAGGCATTTTTATCAAATTCCCTGACTTTTCCCTGACTGGAAAAAAGTAAAATAATTTTCCCTGATTTCCCTGATGGGCTGGGAACCCTGCTACAGCATAAGGACTTCTGTTCTCCACATTTTGAAAGACACAACATACATTGCAAAGATAACGATGTAATTGATAAACGTACAGCAGATAGCATAATTTTACTTGACCAGACAGGTTTTTTTAACAAACATATTCAATTACTAAGAAACATTCAATGAAAACCTCCAAATTACTACTGTGTGATGGATAATTTTGTTTTCTCTGTCTTAGCTGGAAGAAATAGTAGCCTTTATATGGCCCAATTAACCCATATCTGCCAACAGTACTGTTAAATGCTGCTATCGCCAAACTACGGGAAATCCTGTAGAATTTGTTATACATATGATTTGAATTTGAATAAATTTACTGACAAATTATGATGACAGAATCGATGGAGTGTTTACTATAGTTACCAATTATAATCTCTACTTTACGTTGGTACATTATTTGGCAATTCTAGTTCATGCATTTTAGTTTTAAACAATGCTTGATTGTATGAAATGCTGGTTGAATGTTTATTTTATGGCCCGGCATATAGAGAGTTTACACAGTAAAATGCAATTGGCAGATAATAATAATAATGCAGTTATATTACGCATTTTCCAAATATTGTACACGGTCAAATGCGCTGACTTAATTGAACAGATGAGTTTTGAGTTGTTGACGAGACTGAAGGAGTTTTGATTTCTCAGATATTGAGGTAGTCGGTTCCAGAGTTGTGGAGTAGCAGATGAAAGCACTCTTTCACCAAGATATGGGTTAAACGGTACCCAGATTTGATGGCGCACCAATAGAGTACTGATGGCGCACCAGTCGGCCCAGAGAAAATCATATGTCTTTGATTCCATTTTAAAATGTTATTGAATTGACTACAAATTATATTTTTTCTTGAAATGAAGTACAAATACATTTTAGTAAATCAGTCTTTTGTAAGTTTCATGTACCAGTTGAAAGGATCATTCATTCATAACATGAACCATGAACATGAATGTAAAATTTTTGTAAACATTCCTATCTAGTTCATTTCTATACTAACAACAACCCTCAAAGTTTCTTCATGCAAATATGTACATGTAGGCCTGTTACAAACATTTACAATTTAAAGCTTTGCATTGTTATGCATTTTCCAATCAGCAAGGTCAGTGGAGTAATCTAATTATCCATGACTTCCTGTTGAAAATTTCAATTTATCCATGAACAATTGGAAAGTACAAAGCAAATTGTAGTAAACTGATGATTATGAGGTTATAAATTTCCCACTTGTTAAAGGCAGTGAATCTCATTGATTTGCATCCCTCCTGCAGCACAGTAGAACATCACTCATGCCCTTTATGAAGGACACGTCTGTGAAATCTGAATATCATTAATTACCTAGAATTTGACAAATGCCCCCAAACCAACTATCAGCCTAGTGTGTGATCATTGCCAGGAACTTTTGTCTCTGTGAGATAATAACCAAATCAATGTTAAATAGTCACCATAATTCCACTGAAACTGAGCTTATACATGTATGTAGCTCCCATACTTTGCTAAAGGGTTTTAGATGGTATTTTCTCCTATATATACCAGTGTATTTACACAACTTATTCGTCGGCATGCAAAACAGACACCCTGCCTTTAAATGGGTTATACTGCAATGCAGTTCTCTAAATGGCAGTTACTGTGTATGCACAATCACAACTCATTAGCTACACACCCAAGCACGTCTAATGATTTTATGATCAAATTGAAATGCCAAGCCCACTTAAAAGTCGCAGATTATTAGATACTAAATGAAAGCCATGAAAAAAAAACAGGAATTATGGTGGTTCAAGTATATTTTAACTCTTAACAAGCCAAAATGACAGATCTGCACCAAATAATACACTTAAAGGGAGAAGGCACCAGCAACTAACAGGCATAAGTTAAGAAATAAAGAGGCATTGAGAGTATTGTGAGAATTATGGTATATGGTAATAAATACAGCCTAAATAAGGGCTATTGTGTGACACTCACACTTAGCAAGGCCCTATAAATTAGTTAATTTGTGTTTATTTTATGTCTTTGCAAGCCTTGTCTTAAGATAAACTTGCAGAAACAGTCATAGGGGGGAGGAGCTTATCGATTCAAACAGTGCATACATTACTGCGGCGTGACTAACACACGTCAGGTGGCACGCATCGGTCATGCTTGGTCAGTTTCAGCAATGTGTACGTGCGATCTGATTGGTTGGCAAGAACTCAAATGTTTTCATAACTATGTCTGTTAGTTGCCGGTGCCTTCTCCCTTTAAAGTCCATACAGGTTGAAATCCTCTGGCATGTTAAGAGTTTACTGGTACAGTAGTTGTAAACAACTATCACCAGAATTAATACATATACTGCACTGAGTCTAAACCAGGGAGGTGTTATACGAGTGGAAACTCGTCGGATACTGTGCTAAATTTATGTGTGAATCTAAGAAGTGACAATTGAATGCATGACATTTTGCAATGCTTTGATGTTTACCCTAACTACTGTAGATGGGGAAAAGATGCAATTGTGATAAAATCAGCTCACATGTCACAATGTATCTTTAGTTAATTTTATCTTTCATTTTTTTTTTTATCAATTATGCAAATTTATCTGTACTTTATACATAATTTCAGACCGTTTCCTCCAAATCACTACATGAAGCTCCAAATATGCTAAGTTTTAGTTTAGAGACTCTTTGGAGTGTTCTTAGTAAATGTACTTGCAAAAAAAAAAATTAATACCAAGTGTATATCATTGTTTTTATCCTCTTATGTATGTATTTCTTCTCTTTTCAAAGAAATTTGTGGGTTACACTTTTGCAATCATAAAAAACATAAAATTAGTTAAGTTGAATCAGTAATAGCAAAAATAATCATACATTTAAGATATTTGGCTGAAAACACAATTTGTATTGAAATTGTATATGAAATCACATTTTTGAGCAATTAATAATGCATATTGTACTTATAAAATCATGTGTATCTTTGGATCTGCATCTCAAAGGAAGAAAGTCATGAAACATCATGATGAGACCTTTTTGCATTACAAACATATCACTTGAAACATCAAGAAGACCTCCCAGCACTACCCCCCCCCCCCAAAAAAAAACCCTCAGTCCTAGTTAAGAATTTTTTTTAAAAAATCTAAATTAAGCTCATATGACTGAAATGCAGCTACCACATTCATATGTATTTATGTTGGCAATGTATAGATGTTTAAAAAATATCTGCAAAGCTTTATCTGAGTGTGACTATTGACTATGAACCACATGCAGTAAATAATATCTCCATGCATGTTTATGCCCAAATATGTCAGAAAATTCTGATAGCCACTTTGCATTAATTTGACCTTTGACCTCACCCCAGTCTTCTGCAGTCAAATATTTCTTGCGCCAGATCCATTCCCAGCAAGAAAATACTGGAATGCACACAGCTCAGTACTTTCTTCAGCATAATACAAAACAACATGTCCACGCAGGCATGCACAATACAGAATGTCTCCTCCATCTCCTCTGCTGGTAGTTTCCAATCAGTCTCTCACGCACGTCTTCTCGGCAAATGCTTGTGGGAACTTTCGGTGGTCAAATCGGCAAGAGCACATGCACACCGCCCAAATTTTATCAAGGTTCCACATGATTTTATTTCACATAATAACGACTAGATTCTGTTGCGGTTTTTTTTCTTTCTTTTATTATTATACAACAAATGTCAGAACCTTGATAAAAATTATTAATAATATATCTCTTCAAAGCACCTGTGTCCACTGCAGCATATGTTTCAGTCATTTGTTCTGATGAATTTGAGTTCTATCTTATTTCAATATCATATTGAACTTGGCATCTGCACGTTGCCGTGGTCTCTGTCTGGTAGCGGGATGTTCTGTGGGGGTGAGGTGGCGTTCGGTGAGGGCATGGATTCCGGTTTCGACTCGGATCTCAACCTACCATCCAGGCTCTGTGACAGTAGGTCGCCCGTCGAGCCAGTATTGCGTTTGGATGTCTCCGGTCCGGGCCACGTGAACAGATGGGTCAGCTTGGAAAATGGGTTGAGTGTGAGTGGCGAGTCTGGATGAATATCAACAAAAAGAAATAACTGAAAATTATTCAAATGTTTGATTAAATGCATTGTTTAACATTGTTTCCAGTGGAAAAAAAAATCTCAGCTACATCATGATTCCCCATGCTACCAGTGGCTTTGATAAGGTCTATAAATGAAGCCCTGAAAAAACTTATATTTCAAAATGATTTTTTAGTGTTTTAAGAAAGACATAGACTTACTGTGTGTAGATCTAGGCTGTATTTTGTACTCGGCCCGAGTACTAATTGTTTATTTATTCATATCTTGCCAGTGGCAGCATAAATTTCCCAAAACCTTCTGTATTCTACAGAGTTAATTTGTCCATTCAAACACTACTATGTAGCTCAGATAGCAAACTTTGAAAAAAAATTAATTTGAAGCTCCACAATGTTAGCCTGTGTCTTTAATACAAACATGTACTTCATACACGTTTCTACATGTACATTTACTCAAATGTCATTAAAACATATTAATGTGGCAATGTCCCATTAATGTACATGTTTCTAAATATTAATATACATGTAATTGTTTAAAGCTAATTCATATCATATCATATGCAGATGTTTCACATTTATAGATATGACTCATTGTTAAAAAAACATAATTCATTTTCTGCATGAAATTCACAGCATTGATAATTTTCATTTTCCAATTTTACCTAAATTTACCCACAATGATGCTTTATATTCCTCAATTTTGCATGTTTTACGTCAATAGTCATAAAGCAATGTTACAATTTTGTTTATTCATAGGATGAATTCATGTCTTGATATATTTATTTATTTTCAACGATCATATCATAGTAAACTCAAAGAACTAAAAATGTGCACATCATTTACTACATGAAAAAACAAATAAAAAATAGACAATTATAATCAGTCAGCAAATTAGATTGAAACTGTGTACATTTAACAAAAATAGCACTAGAGTAGTATTCAAATATTTGAATGAGCAGGGAGGTGGAAGATACTAGACCAAGAATAAGCAAAACACCAACAAGAGAACAAATTAAAAGTTTTCTAATTTTCTTGTAGGATCAACTTATGAAACTCGACCAAATTTCCTTTAAAAATTGTTTGTTTCCATCATAAATACATGTCACTCACAATGTGCACTTGGAACTGGTAGCTTATGGACTGCATTTTAATTTTTCATATTGCCCTAATTTTTAACAAAACTCATTTATACTTCTCAAATAGGATTCCTCATTAAATCTTTGCACGCTGAATTAATTCTGAAGGGATAATAATGTTGATTGTTATTTTCATATATTTTCTTTAAATCTTGCTTTCCTTATTGCATCATTGATATTGATAATCATTCTATAGATGTTGCTTAAGGACTATGACCATTGTTAAATTTTATAGTGAAAATATAACAGAGAAAGCTAATTATTATGATTGTTAAATTTAATCATATGAATGTGCAAAATTGCAACATTTGCATGGGGTTAATGTCCAGTTTGTACAGTATCTCAACTAAACAGTACACATCAGCAAATGGGGATCTCATGCCTATGAATGGAAGACCCTGATAAAAAGAACTTGAGTTATCCACAATAAACTGAACACTCAGGTTTTAAAAGAGGACCATTCAATTGTTTTGCAGTTACTGTCCCCACAAAAGACGTACCGGTTTGTGTAACCACTTATTGATTTTGGCACCATGGAAGCTTATGAATACAGAAGCCCTTTTCCCTTTATATTATTTGCCGCGCTTCTGATGCCGCATAACTCTGATACACTTACATGTACACGTAAATGTATCGATGTAGGGCCTACTTATTAACTGCAAGATGTATGTCGGTCATTCTCATGATAAAGTACATGTACAGCACTGTTCCGTTTTAGTACGCTGGTTGTCCAGCAGAAGGGACCTATGTTCCCGGCAGAAGGATCTTAACACTAAATTACCATTGGCTCTTTTCACATAAAATCAAAGTAGTGTGATTTTTTAGATCCTTCTGTCAGTATGTTAAAGTGCAAATGTCAAATAAGGCAATATTTCTCAAATTAGAGAAAATTTACGATTAGGCCCTTTCGCCGGGAACAAATGCTAGGGCCCTTCTGCCGGACAACCAACATACTTTAGCTTGAATTGTTACATTGGCAGTGCTTGTACTTTACTAGATCATTATTGCTTTCAAAAACTGTCTGTATATAAAGAAATCTTCACAATAACATGCAGGTACTGTATTTACTGAGATTAACCCCTTGGGCTCGATGCTATACAGCACTGTTGTTCATTGAGAGACGACGCGATTTGCACGTCTTTGACTTTGAAGGGAATATAAACCCATGTACTCTGATAAAATTCCTCACACAATATTTATTTTCTTACTTTATACTGGTCAGAAATGTGAAATTTCGGGGACAGACGCATTAAGTAATGAAACTCTACATTTATCCAGTGCTTTCCCGAAATTTTTGACATATTTCCTGGGCTTGTGTAGAAGCCCGTCGTCTCTGAGTGTGCAATGTACTGGGCTTCTGTACAAGCCCGTCGTCCCCAAGGGGTTAAATATCAAGTGTCATCATTGATGGCAGAGGATAAAACTTCATCACCACCTGCATGGCTACATCCACCACCAGTATGTTGTACCTTTTAGTATATGTGCACAATGGTTTCTGACTTTTTTCAATAAGTGGGACAACTGAGTTTTTATTTGTCTGATTATCTGTTTTTGAACATGCTTAAGTGTTGTCTTTAATTGGAACTGCTAGCTTTACACAGCATTCAAGGAACTGCAAGTCATAGGGATAAAGGGCATAAATACATGTAATAAATAATAAAAGCATCAATTGTTTAACAATGTTTACAGTTTAATAACTCTCAGCTATGATTCTCGATGCTACAGTGTACTATTCGTGTCTCTATTAATTAAGGTCTGAAAATGGAGCCTTGAAAAAAAAATTGCAGGGTTCAAAACGATCCTGAAGAGCTTTTTAAAACTGAATAAATCAATGAGCGATAAGTCCGTTTTTTGCTCATAGACTGCGGTGTTAAAAAAAAGTTTGTCCCTACTCCCTACATGTACAGTTGAGCTAGTGATACGTGTCTGCAAGTGCACATGTATGTTCTAGAGTGTTTACAAACACATCAGGCAGGTCAGATATCAAATTTGATATATTTTAATGGGGCTAAAATGCTTCCATAATATTAAACAGAATCTTCAACAAGCGACACAAACCACATTCAGTACAGGATTTGTTTACCCCTTCTGTCTCACATGAGGCAATGACGATGACCACAAGTGTGAGATAATTATGTCATCCGTCAGTAGCTGTCTAATTTACTGGAATATTTCACGATATATTTTTGTGGTTACAGACTTACAGTACTTGTGGTTTTCAAGTTAAGCTAGTGACGCCTGTCTGCAAGTGCACACTGTATGTTCTTGACTGTTTACAAACACAATCATGTAGATCAGATATCAAATGTCTTTTAATGGGGCTTCCACAATGTCAATGTCTTCAACATAGTCTTTATCAAGTGACAATGAATGATCACATACAGTACAGAATTAAAACTACCGGTATTTAAACCATTCTGTCTTACATGAGGCCAGGACAATCACCACAAGTGTGCAGATATTCATAACCATGGTTGTTACAAGAGTGATTTTAGAACTGGATAAAAAGTGATCACGAAACATAGTGAGGTAAGGGGGAGGGGACTGGTGGGGTCCAGGACTCCAGGGGCCAAGCCCCCCCTTCCCCACCCCCGAAGCTTCAGGGATTCTAGGGGTTTGTACATGGGGAAAATCGGGTTTATATGCCATGTTTTATGCAGCCTAATGGTGTTTATGAAATTTTCAAATGTTTACTTTAAAACACAAGGAATAATCACTCAGTTACACAGAAATCTAAGAATTTTAGTCAGTGGGAGTAAGAAATATCTGCCTGGGCAAAAAGGCTGAAATTTACTGTGAGTACCAGGCAGAGATTTTGAGAGGAGGGTACGCTGTAGCTCTACCTGGCACTGCCAGGCATGGTAACAACACTGTTCATAACACTTGTCTGTCAGTAGCTGTCTAATTTACTGGAATATTTCAGGATATATTTTTTGGGGTTATCTTACAGTACTTGTGGTTTTAACGATAACCTACATGTACATGTACTTGTGGTAACAGTTGTGGTCAACCTCAGGATGGTTAAAAGGCTGTGGTTTTTTTATTTGCACACCAAACCACTTTTGGTCAGATTTGATCCAACTAAAGATAAGTAGGGGAGAGCGGGGCTAGTTGGCGCGTGGGGTATGTTGGAACATTGTAATTTTCTCTTACAGCTTAATTTTTTTTTCTTCAAGAATACACTCGGGTGGTAGGCATTGACAACACCTCTCCACCAAAAAACTTTGAGCCAATTAGATTTGATATGGTTTGTGCT
>JZLH01S0419894.1:592-13160 GCA_001188425.1 Eucidaris tribuloides
CATGCCCGGTCAAATGTTCAGTAGATACATGTACATCTACTATTCTTTCAAATCACTTTTAAAAAAACATCTTTTACTTCAATATGACAAATCAGAATGATTTACAATTTTGGTCAATATTAAAATCTGATCATGTTAATTTTCTAATACAATCCGCCACTTCATTTCTTATACAGTTAATAAATTTCGGGTTAATCGTACGACGCGCCTGCACTGCACCCACATGCACCCACACGCACCCACTGCTTCCCAAATAATTAGCATTCTACCCCTCCTTTGTTACAAATTGCTATTATCGTATTACATTATATTACTTTTCATTGATGCATTGATTTGCATCTACTGTCTATATGTCCGACAAATTTTCTCAGACATACATTATACGGTTGCACGTTACTTTCAAGTTTTAACTTATAACGGCAACCACTGAGCATTTTCTATACGATGTTTGTCCCGTTTTCATATTAATGTATTACTGTCTTATGATATTGTTAATTTAAATTTAATTCATATTCATTTGTGTTTAATTCATATGTGTTAAGATAACACATTGAATCAATTATGAATTGTATTGATACTATAAGTAGGTATTATATCTGTTGTTCGTAGATATAAGAAAGATTATCAAATTAAAAATCAATTATATTACAAAATACAGAAAAATGGCTATTGTGTTATCAAAAAAAAATACAATCGAATACAATTGTTAATGTTAATTAATTTTGTTGTGATTTTCATACACATATTTTGTATTGTTATCGTTATCATATGCATTTGCATTCTATCATATTATGTTCAATTATTGAAAAATTGTTATTTGTTTAAATTGTTAACTGTTTGAAAATGCAGAAATAAATCAAATCAAATCAAATCAAATCAAAATCAGACATATTTTAGGCCCGGTGACCTTTGACCTTTCAACTCCAAAATCTTATCATTTCATTGTTGCGTCATAATACATACTTCACCCAAGTTACATCAAAATCCAACTTTCCATTCAAAAGTTATAGGGGTAACGAGCCCACGTCAGACATATTTTAGCGCCGGTGACCTTTGACCTTTTGACCTTTCCACCCCAAAAATCTAATCAGTTCATTGTTGCTTGCATAATACATACTTCACGCCAAGTTACATCAAAATCCGACCGGCCGTTCACAGTTATCGCAGTAAGAGCCCAAATCAAACATATTTTAGGCCGCGGTGACCTTTGACCTTTGACCTCCAAAATCTTATCAGTTCATTGTTGCGTCACAATACATACTTCACCCAAGTTACATCAAAATCCAACTTTCCATTCAAAAGTTATCGGCGGTAGCGAGCCCACTCAGACATATTTAGGCCCGGTGACCTTTTGACCTTTGACCTTTCAAGCCCAAAATCTAATCAGTTCATTGTTGCTTCATAATACATACTTCACCAAGTTACATCAAAATCCGACCGCCGTTCACAAGTTATCGCGGTAACGAGCCCAAAATCAGACATATTTTAGGCCCGGTGACCTTTGACCTTTGACCTTTCAGCTCCAAAATCCTAATCAGTTCATTTTGCCCCATAGTACATACTTGATCCCAGTTACATGAAAATCCGATCAGCGGTTCTTAAGTTATCGCGTAACGAGATCCGGTAACGGACGGACAGACGACGGACGGACGGACGGACGAACGCACGGACGGACAACCCGAAAACATAATGCCTCCGGCAACTTCGTTGCGGAGGCATAAAAAGGTGTTAATGTTATCTGAATTATACCTCAGCAGAAAGATCAGACTCTGATAAACAGATAAAACCTGGCACATGAATTATTGTCGGTCGATGAAAATTCTGCAACACAGCAGTCTATGGGGGAAAACTTAAATGGTCTCTCGATTATTTTTACTTTTTTAAAGTACTTAATGATCATTTTGAGCGGTAAATTTTTCAGGGCTTCAATTTCAGACCTTATCAAAGACATTATTAGTATGGGGAATCATGTAACTCACATTTTTAAAATAGAAATATTGTTATACGATGCAAGCAATTGCAACTAAAACTTTTATCGCCCTACTAGACCAATTATCGTTGTAAGAAAAGGCAACTGAATTATTCAGCTCATAATGGGCCTTGGCGGGAAAGATTTAAGAAACTGCGAATATCGATTTTGGGGTATTGATCGATATGGTGTGACTGTCTTGGATCCCAGGGGCGGACATAGCTTTTAGCTAAAGGGGGGGGGAAATGACACAGGGACGTCGATCCAGTTTTCGGAGGAGGGGGGAGGGGGCAAAAATGAAAAAAAAAAGTCTGAAAATTTACCGCACGCCAATTAAGTTGCATTACAGAATTTTTTGCGCGAAAAATTGAAAATGTGTATGTTTGATAGTACATGTATTTTTATGCTAAGTTTAAGTGTGTCCCAATGCTTTTTTAACATACTGTGCAGTTCTGGACACATGTCGTTTTTCAATGCACTTCACATTTTCACTTGGCAGGGCCGGGGGGGGGGGGTTAAACCCCCTAACTCCCGTATATCTGCCACTGCATGGATCCATTATGAAAAATGCAGCGTGATTGTCTGTATGTTTCGTGAGGACATGGTTGGGAATGTAGACTATGATCTACACTGTAATAACTACGGTGTCAAAAGCAACACCAGTCTTGTGAGAGGACCGCGCACTAGGCAGGTGTTAAAATACATCACTGCGTTTGACTATAACACCAAATACTGTAAATACTGTAACAAACAGAATGTGTTATAATAACACCAATGGGTGTTGAATTAACACCAATAAGTGTTGAACTAACACCATAAATTTAACACCGGTGTAAAATGCTTGGTGCGGTCCTCTCACAACACCGACTGGTGTAATTTTATCACCACTGTTTTTGCAGTGAAAGCAATAGTTCGGGGTCATCAGAGGAGACCGAAGCTCATTATGACCAACGCTTAGGACGAACGAACACATTGTGTGCGCATTATTGTCGAGCCACTGACGTTGGATGCGTCCGTCCGTCCGTCCGTCCGTCCGTGCATCGTCCATCATCCGTCCGTCGTCCGCCCGTAACACGTTTGAAACTTCCATAACTTTGCGATCATTTGCTCGTTTGTAACCAAACTTGGATACGGGGACCTCAATGAAAGTTGAGGGTCAAAAGTCACTGCAAACGTAAATGAGGTCAAATAAAATGTTTTCTGGGGTTCTCTTTATCCTTTTGTGTTGGACGCCATTGCATGACTAAACGCGATCGATTTTCTATCGATCACGGTCTTTGGTAGCTACATGTATCGTTGTTTTACCGTTACGTGTGACTGATGCTAGATACCATGGAGGACAATAGGGGATGAGAACGAATCAACTGAGAAAGCAAAGACCCGTATCGAAACATTGCTGCATTCAGCAAAGTGTAAGGCAGCATCGTTTGCTTTATGTAAACTTGGTAGGGTTCGTCAATTCTTGGATGCGAAGACAATTAAGAGTGACATGTCATCTTGAATATTGTAATAGTTTACTCTTTAACATGCCAGATTCCCAATTGAACAGACTGCAAGTAATTCAAAACTCTGCAGCGCAATTAATCACTTGCACTAAGAAACAATCCCAGATCACACCAGTATTGAAGCAACTACATATTGGTTCCCAATCCAGTCACGTTTAAAGACGCTATATAACACTGTGGAAGACATGTTTAAAAAAAATGTCGAACTTTGCTATCTAACATATCTGACAGTGTTTGAATGGACAAATAAACACGTTAGAACACAAAAGTCTGGACAGTTATGCTGTCACTAGTACAATATGTGCAGATTCAAATTGGCACATTAATGTCCTATCGGTCGATAGGAAATTCTGCAACACAGCAGTCTATGGGGGAAAGCTGGAATGGTCTCGCAATGATTTTTTACTTTTTTAAAGCACATACTGATCGTTTTAAACTGCAATTTTTTCAGGGCTTCATTTTTAGACCATTTCAGAGACACTGGTAGCATGGGGAAACATGTAGCTCAGATTTTTTAAACTGAAAACACTGTTATACAGTGCCTTTAATGTTCAAGGTACTGCTTTTGACCTTTCAATGTCTATATACTATACATGCAATGACTCCAAAATATCTCAGTGAATGTTTAACTAGGTATGTACCTTCTCGTAATCTAAAATCTACTGAAAAAGATCTTTTGCATTGTCCGAGTATTCAGACCAAGTTTTATGGGGAACGATCTTTCGCTCATGCTGCCCCTTCACTCTGGAATATCATCCCATCATATTTGAAGAACTCCTCTACGACACCAAGTTTAAATCCACATTAAAAACATATTTATTCAAAAAGTACTTTGACTGAGTTATCATTACAGTTCCCAGCGTCTTTCTTAACATTTTCTTTTTCTTTTTCTTTCAAAAGCGCATACAGACACATTTGGAAGTAATATGCGCTATATAAGCATTGTGGTATTATTATTATTATTACTGCTATTCGTCTTCATAGTCGCGAATGGCGTCAAACTATAGGTCTCGTCAATCTGACTGTGTCTCGTCAATTTAAACGGATGCCTCGCGCCTTTGACGAGAGGTCTCCTTACTTTGACTGCAATTACATGTATTTCAAAACGAGTCTGAGGACTTTCATTCATTACTATGGCCACACTCTATACACTGTAAAAACTACGGTGTTAAAAACAACACCAATCTGTGTTGTGAGAGGACCGCACCAGTCAGGTGTTAAAAGTACACCATGGCATCTGAATATAACAGCAAATACTTTTGATATAACAAATAACACCAATTGGTGTTGAACTAACACCATAAATTTAACAGTGGTGTAAAATGCTTGGTGCGGTCCTGTCACAACACCGACTGGTGTAATTTTAACACCACTGTTTTTGCAGTGCACGGGGGGGGGGGCACCCCCTATTATTGTCAAAGTAATGAAAAACCGGTTTTTGTGTGTGTTTTTTAAAAAAAAAGTTGTGTTTTTCTTTATAATCTCAGACGCCAGTAATCAGTCATCCCAGTGCATGGATAAAGGCCTACCCGAAGTTATCATCGTCCAATTAGTGCTTCTCAATAATGAATGCCACGAGACTATGGTCATTTCGACTGCTAAGAAGAATACGTTTCAAACGCAGTGACGTCAAGAATATCTTTGCAGGTAACTTTTGTATTACAAATACGCAAATTGGACACAAGTTGAAAATTACATTGAAAAAATGTAATGGTCTCTTAGAAAATCCATTTAATGTGTAAACTGATATTTCGCCGAAGTGAATTACCCCCAAAAGGTTCGGAAATAAGTATGAATTCCCCTTTTAATACAGAATTTATGTTGTTTTGGTTGTTTTTTGTACAAATGTTCCACAAGCGTTGCTGCTGTTAATTCGCATCGAAATGTTCCAATATTAAATTTTCTTTGCCAGAGTAATCAGTCTCCTTACATCTAATTAGTGTTTTGGATAGAAAGATTTGTGATTTTATCTGTTAATTCCATTCATTGCAGCGTCATAATTAGCTGGTCTGAATTGTGATATTAAGTGACAAACATTAAATTATGGTACATTTCCAATTCCTCCATTCATATCTATATCGAATTTATAATATTAATCGAAAACTTGTGATATTGTACGTGCCCATTTTCCCCACGATTCCATTATTTTTTTTTAAAGAAATGTTCTTTTTTAATTCTTACTATTAGCACCCACTGCTTCCAACATTACTTAGCATTCTACCCCCTCGTTTTTTGCAAATTGTTATTTTCGTATTACATTATATTACTTTTCATTGATGCAATGATTTGCATTTACTGTTTATATGTCCCGACAAATTTACTTACCCATACCTGCATACAGTGTGTCTCAAAAAAATGTGCAAGTGTAAACCGCCCTCTTTGGCAATTACAAACTACGCTTGTGATATGATGCTTACATCAACATCAAGAGCATATTCTTAGCTTTCAAATGCTGTTTGTTCTGTTCAAATTGTTTGTTTAAATCTCGAGATATCTTGTAAACAACAAAAGGGTGGATTCACACTCATTGTGTCACTTTTATAGGAAGAATGGCCTGATGCTATCATTGACTGTAGTAAAAGTGGCACATTGGTGATTTTACCTTTTCGTTGTTAACTGAACATATCTCAGGATTAAAACAAGCAAACTGAACAGAACAAACGGCATTTGAAAGCTAAGACTATGTTCTTTATGGTAATGTTAGCATCACGTCACGAAAATGTTTTTCTCATTACTATTGAGGGCGCTTTTGACTTGCACAATTATTTTTGAGACACACTGCAATTCACTACGGTTGCCAGTTACTTTTAAGTTTTAACTTATAACATCAACCACTGCATTTTCTAGTACGATTTCACATAATGTATTACTATCTTATGATATTGTAAATTTATATTTAATCCATATTAATTTATGTTTAATTTATATTTATTTAGATAATACATTGAATCAATTACAAATCATTTATATTATATTTGTTTGCAAATATAGAAAGAAATCAAATTAAATCAATTATATTACAAAATCAGGAAAATGGCCACCATTGTGTTATCAAAAGAAAATCAAATTCAATATGTTATGTTACTTTATTTTGTTGTTATTTTGCTATGCTTATTTTGTATTGCTATCGTCATTGTCATGTAAATACGCATTCTATTATATTATGTTCAATTGTTGAACAATTGTTATTTGTTTGAATTGTTAACTCTTGAAAATACAGAAATAAAATCAAATCAAAATCAAATAAAATCAAACTATTCACGCTACTTTCTTTTTGTCTTTAAAAAGCCAATCGGCTACCTCTCTATGTGACACTTCACAGCCGGCGCCACGATCTTTCTAGAAGACTGTACTCAACATTTCAAGTTCCCATCGGATCGGTTCCTGTAGAGGCAACTAGAAACTTAGAGCTGAGAGAGGATCACCTGTTAGTCACCTTGGAGGGCGGTGCTTTTAAAGTTAGCTACCTCTGGTTAAGGGATCACTGCAGGTAAGGCACTTCATATACATTCCTGGACAAAAGTTTAGAATATGTTCATTTCTTTTCATAGCCCCGTTTTAAAGTGCAGATTTTTTTACGATTAATGAGCAATCAGCCATGCGGAACAGATCATTACTAAGTTCAAATGAGCTCTACTCAGGGGCGACGCCAGGGTAAAATTTTAGGAGGGGTAAAATCCGTTAGGAAAATTTTGTCTGCCAATTTTTGTTTTTTACTAGCCAAACTGCCAGCCAAACTGTGTCTGACAAGCGGGAGACAGGCGGCCGACGACGACAAAACCATTTTTTGCCCCCACCCAAATTTTTAACCAGCTAGATCAGCAACAATTAGACAAGTAGGGGGCGAAATTTTTGAAAAACAGTAAAATTCCCGTTATTTTGATAAGTTTGAAAACATAGGGGGCGCCTCCCCTGCCCCCCCCCCTCCCGTGGCGCCTCTACTTCAGGACAAAAATTATGTTCTATGATTGAAAATTGCATTTGGTAGAAATAACATATTCCAATTAAGTTTTGTCCATGACTGTATCATCCAGTCAATGATCAAAAGTCTGAATTCATTTTCCTTGTTCAAAGCAGATGATATCGAAAGCTGAACTTGGCAAATTGTCAGATCCGGATAGGTGATGGTCATATAAGTCTTCCACTACTGTTCGCAATCTGGGAGTATCTTTGATACTAACATGACCTTCAAGCATCATATCACCCACGTAGCCCAGCTAGTCAGATTCAACTCTGCAATCTTGGTTTCATTCGAAAGTACTTGACTAAGCCTGCAACAGAACAGCTCATCCATGCCCTCATCTCTTCTCGTCTGACTTTGCCAATTCTTGTTTTCCAGCCTTCCCTCAGCAACAGATAGATAATCCTTCAACGCCTTTCAAATTCTGGCAGCAAGACTACTTACCTACTCTCGAAAAACCGATCAATATTACTCCAGTTTCGCATCTCTCCTCAATTTTACCTGTAGCAAAACGCATTATATTCAACAGATCCTTCTCCTGGTCTAACCTGAACTGCTCCTGCTATCTACAAGCTTTATTCAACTCTACAATCACCACGCTAGGCTCTCGCTCAAGCAACAACTCTTACATTACAAATCAGCCACGATTCAATCATATATGGGGATCATGCTTTTCTCATCATTGGCCGAAACTTTTGGAATGAGTTTTTCCCTTTTTATCCATCCGCAAGTCATTCAGCCATCGATACTTTCAAAGACATCTTTGAAACACACTTATTTATATGACATAATGTACCCCATAATTTGATTGGCTTTCTGAGGTGTTTTGTTGCTTTTTGAGTTCGTATCTATTTGTAGAAATGTGTAGTTATTGTATGTTATATTATGATTATTTATGTTTTTATACATTTGTTTGAACAGCGCCATGAGCGCTCATTGACGGACCTCTGCGCTATCATAAATAGGCCTTATTATTATTATTATTATTATCCATCATTGTGTGACAAAACGTGTGTTGTTTCTCACCAAATAAAATTAATATAATAGGCCTGTCGGATATGTGGCGTATACAGGGTTGTGGTGAATGACCTCTATAGAGTGGGGCACAGAAACCCTAAGAATCTTGCACTGTCAATTTTTATTAGCACCATTTACAATTTCCACTCGTTCATATCAAAGAACAAAGTGTATTTATTTATTTATTTGTTTATTTTTTTATTCATTTATGCCATGCTCTTCAATTTGATTTCCACCATGACATTTTTAAGGCATAATATAACAATGTTTCTAGTTTTAAAAAAATCTGAGCCACATGATTCCCTATGATACCAGTGTCTCTGATAATGTCTTAAAATCAAGCCCTGAAAAAAATTGCAGTTAAAAAAGATCATTAAGTGCTTTTAAAAAGTAAAATCATTAAGCTACCAGTCCTGTTTTTCTCCATAGACTGCTGTGTAGCAGAATTTTCTATCCGCTGAGAATAATTCATGTGCCGATTTTTATCTGTACATATTTTATGAGTGACATCAAAACTGTGTAAAGTTTCGTATTCTAGGGTGTTTATTTGTCCATCCAAAGACTGTCAGGTATGCCAAATAGCAAAGTTTGACAATTTTTTTTTTAAATGGGGCTTCCACAATGTTATTAGAATTTAAGACCTGCTTTTGGGACTCATTGTATTTTTTTCTCTTATTTTCATCGTATATCATATCTGCCGGTACCGGCAAGGGCAACTCGGCCCATCTATATGCACAAAGTCGGATTCAAAGAAAATCTGAAAAGAACATACTATCATTATTATCCCCCGTGGCTGAGCGGTAGATCGCTCATCTCCCAATCCAAGGGTAGTGAGTTCAAGCCCACCTTCTGCCCTTCTTCTTCTTATTTATTGTTATAAATAACCCCCATTTTTTCCATTAAATTTGCTTCCATCTCCAGGTGCCCCGATTGTTACATACCGGATTTTGATGAAAACTGTGTGGAAATTGGAGAAGTTGATTCGAATATCAAACCACGGCATGTGGAATTTCAAGACGGAAATATCTGTATAATATGTAAGCATAAGAAAAACAATAACAAGGACGATTGCATTCCCTCGAACAATATTATTGTGTTCCCTCACAAGTTTACATTTCTGCGATGGCTCGCAAAAAATAGCATAGTTTCATCGCAAACGAAACAATTACTGCAAGGGAACGAAATCTTGTTAGGAAACGCAAAATCCCATGGTATTTTTTTTGCCTTCACCTCACGAGCTCCAAGTCTGCAGCTTTTCTAGTTTCGTTTGACGGAATAAACTTCATCTCAAATCTAATTGAAAAAATTATAAAAATAGTATTGAAAGAACTAATGCATATTCACACTCGGCTAAGCGTCACACCAAAATGTACTATCAAAGGACGCTCTGCGTGTATTACATCCATCTCACTTTAAAGGTAAATGACATGATTGGGGGTAATCCTGAACTTGGGGTAAAAACTATTCTAGAATCAAGTAAACTGTGAAGGAATTCTGCTGTGAAAATTATGTAGTCAAAAGTTGACTCATTTTGAAATAATGTCCATCAGTAGTGTAGCCTTCAATGGGGATTAAATCTATCATGCCCCTATAAAATTAAATTGCTGGCCTAGTCATGTTTGATTCTCCTTAAGTAAACAAACTCAAGACAAATCCTTCCAGCCAGGAGATGCATTCCAGCTGATGACATTTGACGTATCTTTAAACCAGTTTGGGTCAAAGGGCATTTTTTAATTTTTCCCAATGCATGTTCTGACTTAAGAACGGAGCCGAGAACAATTTAGTCCGTGTAGGTTAAAGGTTACATCCTACGAATTCCCTCTTGCAGTCTAGGCAACCTATAAAGATGGGATGGCCTCGTCAAAAATGCAACAAAAAGGATTTTTTTTTTTTTTTGGAAATTGTTTTTAAACTCTTCAGAACAACATATCCCAAATGTAGATAAAATGGACCTTGGGGAAAATGTCTTCAAAATGGCTGCATGTGTCCATAACTTCATTGGCAATGAGTACAAGTACCCTAGGAGATAATTGGCTTTAATCAGAAATTTTAAAGGCGTATCCTTAGTACAATTCTGTGATTGATTTTTAAGGTTGGCTATTCTGTCCAGATTTTAATCCGTCGAAGACGAAAGAGGAGACATCTCGTTGTGTGGTCATAGGGAAATACGTGTTAAAGCAAAATCAAACTGTCTTCAGCGTGTTAAGGCCACCGCACACTATGCGATTTTCCGTCGCACGACTTACCGATTTGCATCTGAAATAAATCCCGGAAATAAATTAGCGTGTACGAAATATAAGCTTTGTTTTTTATTTCGGATCCAAGTCGGTGCAGTCGTACGACAAAAGTCGTGTAGTGTGCGGTGGCCTTAAAAGCAAAAGCTGTCGTTATCGGTTCAAAAGTCGTTTTTTGTGTTATGATTTTTTTTTGTACCCAGTGTCATTTTAATGTATTCTTTGTTTGCATACGTATACCCTGCCTCTTGTCATCTTAGATGATATTTTACATTCCAAAGGTGACAATGGACCTGGGTACCTGTTTTGACTTATTATATATTTTGCAAGTTGCAAGAAATAAAGATGATTTGTATATCGATCATAAGTTTACTAAGTTTCCTATTCATCGGGGGGGGGGATGAATGAATAGATTATCCTCCCTTGAATAAAACGTCGTCATGGATTTACGCCAATGGTAGAATCCAAAAAAAAGAGAGGTCTTATTACGCCACATACCGCATACGTATTTGGTCACTTTTAGACCAAAAGGTAACTTTTCTTAAAAACAAAGTTCACCCTGATGTCAAGTTGATTTTAATAAAAGCAGAAAAATGAGAGAAACATATTAATGAAGGTTTGACGCAAATCCATCGAAGAATGACAGAGTTATAGAATGTTAAAGTTTTAAATTTGTGACGTCACATGCGAACAGCTCCCCATTATGACATACAATATAAATTCCGTAAATTGCCATTTTTTAGTGGTCCATGATAATTGAATGGGGTTTTTTTTATAGTAGGCTGTATGAAATAATGTTTCTGATATATTGACTGTACAGGTAAAATCATTTTCAAATTTCTGAGAAAACAACACTTTTATGGAATTTATATTACATGACATAGGGGGAGCTGCTCGCATGTGACGTCATAAATTTAAAAGTTTAAAATTCCATAACTCTGTTATGTTTTGATGGATTTTCGTCAAACCTTCATTAATCTCTCATATTCTGTTCTTATTAAAACCAACTACGTCAGGTTGAACTTGCCTTTAAATAATTAATAAAGCTACATTGTTCTTATACTTATCCTTCGACACAGGGATAGATGACCATGTCAGCAATTACTCCATCGACTGGCTGCAAGATAACGCTCCAGGTCAAAGGTCACCGGAAATACGCAAATGCAAGTTACGGCAATTTCTGTGGGACAAGAACAAACTATTATCCCATCCACCGAGAGATATACATGTCGATGAATTGCGAGACGGAACGGGTCTTCGTGAGCTTCTAGAAACTTTCCATACGTACGGGTTTGCATATGTGACTGGGATGGAAGCGAGAACAGAATGTACAGAGGTAAATATTTTGTAGACATGGGGCCTGTTTCATAAAGCTGTTCGTAAAGTTACGCATGACTTTACGAACGACTGGAACATGTTCTTGGGTGCTACACTATTCACATTCTCAATCATTTAGCCCAAGAACTAATCACCGGTCATTCGTAAAGTCATGCGTAACTTACGAACAGTTTTATGAAACAGGCCCATGTTAACACTGAATTTATTTTAAGGGTATAATAATGCCAATTGTTCTTTTAATTCTTCTTTTAAATTTGCTTTCCTGATTGCGGTAATGAAAAATTTTCTATAGATGTTTTTATAAGCACACGTATTTCTTAGTGTCTCCTTTTCAATTAAGGTGAAGAATAAAACTATTACGACTGTTCAATTTAATTACACAAATGTGCACAGATGCAACATTAACACACGCGCGCGCGCACACACACACACACACACACACACACACACACACACACACACACACACACACACACACACACACACACACACACACACACACACACACACACACACACACACACACACACACACACACACACAC